>JAVDPK010002964.1:316537-336376 GCA_034780415.1 Cichlasoma orientale
AGAAAAACAGTGTAACATATAACACAAACTAACTAATATAAACAAAAGATGTGATAAAATATAGTTAACAAGAGAAAGTCTAGACAATAATCCTAACATCCACATCCACAGATGCTCAGATTTAACATACAGTATGTGCAACATATGCTACACTGCGCTGGCATGATTTTGTACTTTTAAAAACTGACTACATTCCTGCTACTGGCTTGCACAGGTCTAACGTGACAGTTCCAAAAAGAAAATAAAGTTTAGTCAATGAACTACAGATGCTAACGAACCAAATAGTTGCGCTTGTTTGTGGTTTGCTGCTGTAGCCATGGAGCCTGAAAATCAAAACCTGGAAGGGAAAATCCAGGCTGTATCTAACATGCAACATGCAACAGTATATGCTTAAAAGAACTGGGTGCATACTGTTTCCAGGGGAATATTAGAGTACGCAAACACACAACACTACTTCTTGCATGCAGCAATGCGGATCAGCATTGCTTGACTGTGAACAAAGAAGCTGACGCTTCACATCTGTATACTGGATGTGTTTAAGTATAAAAGGTTTTACTTTGTCAGGCGCGATATATTTTAAAAATGTATCATTCCTTAGGTCACTTTGCAAATCGTATCCATCTCTAACCATCAATACGGCTCTCAGGAAGTGTAAAAACTAGTAATTCGTTCATAAATATGCTGAACAATAGTATACATATTGAGAATACAGAGCATGCTATGAGATTTCAGAAGCAGCTTTCATTGATTCCTAGTAAAACATTCTCCAAATCAATCATTTCACAAGGCGAAACAGGCAGAACCCAATTCAGCAGCTTCAGTCTGTTTGTCTGCTTTGTTATCCCGCTCTAGCTTTGGTTTGTTCACCATGAAACTGAATACAGCCACGTGCAGTTCCTACAGAACACATGCCGTCACTTTAGTTTTCTATAATGAAGAACTGAAGCTGGTGTGAAGTTCATGGTAAACTCTTAGAGGGGCTTTACATATTTGATCCATTGGGTTTCTTTGTGAAGCCATGATGCGGTTGTGTTGTGGTCACACAGACCCTGTGCCTGGTGTGACCAGTGTGAGTGTGAGTGACAGCTGGCAGAAAGGGTGTACTGTGTTTGGTGAGACTGTCCTTCAGCCAGAGGCCTTTTCTTTCTTTTTTTTTATTAGCTATGAGACTGATATGTGTTCCCATGGAAACAGCATTTCACCATTTCTATTAAAAATCACAAACTATTTAAGTCTCTTTTTTAATACAAAAAAGCAAAGTGTTAGAAACTGACCTTAAAAATTCACCACAGAGCACTGAATTTCAATAATAGGTCAAACACATAAGCATAACTGACACAAGCTGCATATGCAGCTATACAATCATATATTTGTCTTACTTTTTCACATAGTTTTCCCTTCATAGTTAACACTCTTTGCAAACTTTAAAAAAAATATGCAATAACATTATAGAGTTAAAGACAAATCAAAGACTCAGAGGCAGGACAGAAGTGGTTAATTTTTTGCATCATTTTGGTCTTCTCATTATCATCGTTCTTTCTCTTATGTACTGAGAATATATTCTGGGCTTGATATTAAATAGAGTAGGAAGAGAAAGTCTGCTGTGGATACATGTGTACTTGGCAATATGGTTGTTATGTCAGATAAAATGAAGGGGTTAGCATCACAGGCACGAAGTAACAAAGTATGAATACTTTGCCACTGTATTTAAGTAGGAATGTTCAGGTATCTCTACTTTACTGGAGTATTTATTTTTCTGATCATTTTTTACTTTAAGACATTTGAGGGCAGTTATTTCCCGTCACTGCGCACATTAAACTGATTTAAACCTAAATGGAGTAGAACAATAACATACAAGACAGTCCTGTTAGTGTATCCATCACCATTGCTTATCACACATGACATTATGAAATAGGCCAAAATATATATAATTTGTGAACCACTGTACTCCTAGTGCTGGGATAAATAGTTGACATCCAGGCATCTCTGTGGACTGTGATGTTTGCAGACAACACTATGATCTGCAGTGAGAGTAGGGAGCAGGTAGAAGAGAGCCTGGAGAGGTGGAGGTACAATGTCATGAAAAAGTAACTAAGTCAGTGTTCATGATTCAACAATAAGAAACTGGGAGTTTTAAAAACCACCACTGACCAAAAAAAGAAGAAAAAAGGCTCAGGTTGCATTTGCCAAAAAACATCTCGATGATCCCCAAGAGTTTTGGGAAAATATTCTGTTTATAGACGAGACAAAAGTTGAGCTTTTTATTTAGCTCCACAACAGTCAGTGGAGATGATCCGATATTGAGCTGTCTGGTATCGATCCGTCTGGAGTTTGTTATCTTCTGAAACATTTCACAAATACTCTTTAGGTAAGGCTCTACAAAATGCGGGAGACGGATTTTCGATTTTTTTTACTTTTTTCCTGAATTTTCTAAATTTTCAAGAAATACTGAACATCGATGTTTACCTCTAATCCCATTCCTCCCTTATTCCTACATGGCTCTTTTGAAACTTGGTATGAGTGCTCAATGTGCAAAGCTCTACAAAATGCATCAGACAAATTTTTTTTTCTTCAATTTTTTTGTTTTACAAATTTTGGAAATTTTGAAGTTAAACATTACAGTCACGTTTAACTTCAGTGACTTCTTCTCCCTTATTTATCAGCTGAATCTTTTCAAACTTGCTACAGGTATTGATTTGAGGCAGAGCTGGAGGTGACAGAGCTAAAGATGCTAAGAGGGACAGCTCCGGTTGAGTATTTTGGAGACAAAGTCAGAGAGACAAGGCTGAGACGGTTTGGACATGTGCAGAGAAGGGATGGTGGATATACTGGAGAAAGCAATGCTCTGTGTTGCACTGGTGCAGAGAAGCCGTGGTGTTCGTGGTCAGTGTTAGGCAACATTAATGGTAGCAGAGATCAGTTTGAATTGAATCTGATGATGCTGAGTAGATACTTTCCAGGGCCTGGAAATCAGCTGGGATAGCTCATGTAACACCTTTTTATATCTTGTTAAATTCAGCTCTACAAAGAGCAGCAGCACAGGTCAGCAGATCACAGCCTCCTCACGAAATCTACTGGAGCTCACAATAATAAAAAAAAGTGTTACTTATTTACTTATTTTAAAACAATTCTTTTCCTCAAAGTCCATCACTACAACCAAGGGTCCCCACACCTGCTGAACCCCCTTTAACCCCAGACTGTAGGCAGAGTCACTCATCTCACTCATCCTTGTTTTTCTCTGCTTGTGTTCTGATATTCAAGCTAAGCACATTTATTAGAATGAAGTTTATATTCCTTTGTATTAATATTATTGCATTATGATATTGATATGAGGCTCAGTTAGCTTTGCACAAAGTAGCTGGTAGAAATGCCCTCCAAAGTGTTACTTTTTACTTTTATACTTTGAATGCCTTTCAGATTTTTACCAGAATGTTTTTTAACACAAGTATTTATACTTCTACTTAAATGACAAATGTTTATACTTTTGCCACCTCTGGTTAGCTTGCATTAAGATGCGTTCTTGCCATATACAAGAGCATTTGAAATATGTAGGTCCACATCTTAATAATGACAGCGATGCTGGAGAGTCATTTGATGCTGTAGCTTTAGCCAGATTTATTCAGTTTATACAGCAAGATTTTTGAGCTGAGAAAATAAACAGAGTTTGAAAGGCTGCCTTTGATCAGGCTGCCTTTGATCATTCCTAAAGCAACGGCTTTGGCATTTTTTGTACAAACATCTGGTTGAATTACATGTCCAGCATGTCCAAACAAACCACTCTAGGTCATGTTAGCCTCACTGTAAATGTTTACCCCTCTGCCAGGAGGACGTATTGACCACGGACACCATGAGGGCAAGGCCAAGCAGGCTCTGCATGAAGCTGTGGAAATGGACCGGGCTATTGGCCGGGCAGGTCTCTTGACCAGCACACATGATACACTCACCATAGTTACTGCTGACCATTCTCACGTATTCAGCTTTGGAGGCTACACACCTAGAGGAAATACAATATTTGGTACGTAATGACAAGCATGCAAATGATGCTGTATACCTCAGGTGGAGAACTTGTAGTTCATCGTGTTAAATCTGGTTCTTCCACAGGTCTGGCTCCAATGTTGAGTGATGTTGATCAAAAGCCTTTCACTTCCATTTTGTATGGAAACGGACCAGGTTACAAAGTTATCAATGGCGCGAGGGAGAACGTCTCCACTGTTGACTATCGTAAGTAAAAACATTTTATCCACACTTCTTCTTCTTCTTAATAATAATAATATTAATAATAATACGGTGCTTGCAATTTGGGCAGAGACTGTGACGGTCCAGTCACTGGCTACTTAAACTGGCTTTAAGTAAATGGAATGCCATCTCCCTGGTGATGAATTAGCCCACGCTTGTGTTTACCGGTTAGATATACAGTAGAAATCGCCTAAGTTGAAGTCGCACAAATCGGATTTTTGCTCTAGTCGGATGGCTTCTGCAGGTCCCGATTTTTCGATTTCACGTTAATTCCAATAAAAATCAAAACCTTAATCGGATCACACAACTCAGATTTTCACCTACCTCGGATGAAAAATCTGGTCCCATTTCCAGTTAAATGTGACCGCATAAGTTGGATGAGTTTAGCGCTAAATCCTTCCTCAGCTCCCGCCGCGCCCAATTCCAATACCTGCAATCTACACAAACTCCAAGCATTGGCTTATTCATGCACAACTGCACACACTAACAACGCCTGGAGATCGCTCGAGTGTCTTTAGTCAAGTGATGTCTGGATTGGCTGCTTTGGGCGAATCAGTTCATTTGACCGGAGACAGTCGTGGCAAGCGCAGGAGTCAAGCGCAAGCTACAAACACTTTTATTATAACACTTCCAGAAGCAAATTAAGGGATGAAGCAGAAAGCCATTGCAGCGAAATTCGATATTTGACCCCAAACTGATATTTTGAAGAATCTGATTTTATCCGACTTACACATAAGATGGATTTTTTCCAAGTCGGATAAAATTCCATGGGCCATTTGAATCCGACATCATCGATTTCCACTGTAGCTGGGCTTACCTCAATGCACAGTGCAGGTTATGGTCTTCTGGAGGGGGGGCTACACTTTATTTCACTCTGGAGTCCCCCACAGCCAGAAGTGCCAAGTAGGGTGGGTATACTTGTGTCTCCACCCTTGGAAGGTGTATGTTGGGCTTTTCCCTGTGCCTTTGGGTTGGATAGCAGGTCCTGTCTGTTGTTAAAACGTACACGCAGCTCAGAGAGTTCTTGGTGTCCTTGGTTGGGGTACTGGAAGGTGTCCCAGCTAGGAACTCCATTGTCCTACTGGGGGACTTCAGCACTCACATGTCTGATGACAGCGAAACATGGAGGGGTATGACTGGGAGTTAATCCCAACCATACCACTTGTGAATTAAAAATGTCTGTCTGCATCTTCTCTCCCTGTTCCTTCCTTTCAGAGGCAAACAACTACCAGGCCCAGGCAGCTGTACCCCTGAACACGGAGACTCATGGAGGAGACGATGTGGCCGTGTTTGCTAAAGGTCCCCTGGCTCACCTTCTACATGGGATCCATGAGCAGAACTACATCCCCCATGTAATGGCATATGCAGCCTGTATAGGCCAGAACAGGGAACACTGTATGACATCCAGCGGGACAGCTGGATTACAGCCAGCTTTCTCCATTATTGCAACCGTTCTCTTAGCCACTCGACTTTTGTGCTGACCCAAACACCTCACCCTGTTAATGCACCCATTTTAACCTGTCATACATTTTAAGATTTTAATTTGATGATATTGTTTAATTTTTTTAATTTCTCTTTTCACTATTTTAAATATGGGACCACTTTTAGACACTTTTATTGTTACAATAATTAACTGACAGAAGCGTAAGCATATCAGTTTTGGTCTATTCAAAATAACAGATAACAAATCGATTCACTCTGATGCACTGCAAAAGGGATGCTGTGGCAGAGGTCACTGTAATTTGCGAGATTTAAATTGTGATTTGTGTATTGAACAGTTGTTAATTAAGGATTTTCGGACCTGTTCACTGTCCTTTTTTAAAGCATACCGTCTCTGTTTAAATAGACTGAAATTGCAAATGTTTGAATTTGTTTCATATTTTAAGTGTGCATTTAACAGAGTCTACCTCACAAGCAATTTGAAGAATAATTTTTTTTGCCTCTAGAGGCAAATGAATGTATAATTGACAATACATTGAGATATAATTGTTTTTTTTTGTCATACTTTTTTGCATATTTGCAAAAAAAAAAAAAATCCAACCTGTGGTTCTGTCCAAATACAAGTTGTAAAATCTCAAATTCAATAAATGAAATGCGTCTTTTGTTTTCTGATAATCTTGTTATTAGTTTTGCTGTTACATAAATGATTTAAATGTCTCTTAAATGCCCCCCCCCCATTACCCCCACTTCAATTCATAGTTTTCCCCCAAATATTAATTGCTTTGGAACGCGACACTAAAATAATATTTATTGACATTTGACAGTTTACTTGGAACAAAAACTGAAAAACAGGAAGCAGTGACCCACGAGCCCAATTAAAGCCTTAAAGATGAAAAGAGGCAAAAATCAAATGCAAGATTTCAGCACAACGTAAAAGCAGTTGTGTAGTTTTTCTCTCATGCAAAATACGTCGAATGTTTTGTCTCACGCCTGCGCAGATAAATCGCGCAGCGAACATCCTTTTTAGGCTGTAATGCGTGTAAGTTGTACTTTTCCATCTGCTCTGTTGAGGCTTGTGTGGAATGCGAGTGGACTGAAGCCACTAATTTCTTGGCATCGTGCGGTCACTGGGAAAACAGAGGACTTGTGCTGGATGAAGCATGAACATGGAGGTTTAGTCTAAGCGCGTATGAAATGAAGTTCTCATGCTATTACTAGTACATTCTCAATATCAGGACTCATAATGAGTCCTTTAGGCCCCGGGGACCATGTCATAATTTCAAGTTAAATGACTTTACTGTTTTTCCTCTTTTTCTCTTCCAAGCTACACATCATTCTGTAATCCAGCTTTATCTCTTTTATTCTGTATTTAGAGGGAGAGAAATGATGATGATGAAGGGTATCAGACTGAATATTACAAAAAGCTTT
Organism: Cichlasoma orientale; assembly: GCA_034780415.1. Classification (NCBI taxonomy): domain Eukaryota; kingdom Metazoa; phylum Chordata; class Actinopteri; order Cichliformes; family Cichlidae; genus Cichlasoma; species Cichlasoma orientale. The sequence goes on from JAVDPK010002964.1 coordinate 323,642, forward strand.
TAGTATGCAACTTAACTCGCTGAGTTTGATGAAATGGATTGTGAAACACAAAGCACTTGGGAGGATCTTGTGTATTTGGTTCTACTTGTCTTGTCAGACTTTTCTGTTTAAATCAATCAAGAAAAAAAATCAAGCAGGGAAGGTGAAGGAAAGCCCTGCAGTCCCCTGCAGTCAGCCATGTGCCTCAGCATGAAATTCTCTTGAACTTGACGTACAGTTTTCTCAGCCAAGCCATTGTTCCTGGTGAGTTCATCACAAAGCCGCGTTTAAAGCTTTAAAACTTGGAGCAACACCGTAATTTTCTGTGTCGTGCCTCTTCTCATGGGAGCTCTCCCTTTGACGCAGCCAATGTGTTCTCAATGTCCACTGTTATTATATATTTAATACTAATTATTTGATCCCCCGGCTGAATTTGTAAGTTTGCTCACTTACACAGAAATGAACAGTCTCCAATTTTTATGGTTGTTTCATATTAATTGAGGGAGGCAGAATATCAATTAAATAATTATTATTTCCCCCAATGTATATTCTATATACACGGTCAGGATGACCTGCTGAAGTTGAGCTGATCTGAGTATTTCAGAATACTCAGATGAGCCCATCTGGGACTTTCCCACACAACCATCTCTTTGGTTTACAGAGAATGGTCCGAGAAATAAATAAATTAAATGTCCAGTGAGGGGCAGCTCTCTGGGTGTAAATGCCTCATTGATGTCAAAGGTCAGAGGAGAATGGCCAGACTGCCAAACTTCTTTGTCAAGTGAACTTAACCTTTGACGGACAAAATCTAATTAGCTTCTTGGAATCCAAGTTAATGCTCGTGCCAAATTTGAAGGAATTCCTTTAAAAGGTGGTGAAAAATTAGAATCACATGCTGTACTCTACTGATAACTCAAAGGATATGTACTATCACAGAGCAACAGATGGTAGTGTCTTGAAACCTGACTGAAATAAAACATCCAAACAATGGCAAAACTGCATATAAACTGCATTTGAAAATCATAGTTTTTTTCCTGTGCAGCCATAAAAAGTTTTAAATCCCAGACTTGTACAAATAAGAAGGATAAAAAGGGTCCCACATTTGGTAAAGACAACAAATACGTTCGGCCCAAGCGTGAATAAAACATGCATAAACGTAGCTGGAGAAAAGAGCTGTAACTCACTGATATCTTAAATCAAAGAAGTTAGAATGAATTATTTATGAATATAAAAAGAATATTTTCAGTATGACCTCTCTCCTTGCTAATGTTTCCTTTTAATCAAAGGTTTAAAAAAAGAAAAAAATTCCTGCATATAGCCTGAAAGATTTCACTGAAAGCTCGGATTTAATGGAAAAACTGAACGCGTCCTGCTGCAGATGTGTGTCACACTGTGTCATCAAAGGGTCACTCGTCCTGAAACGGCTGATATGAGATCCCTCATCAAAAACGTCACCTCAATCAGTCTGAGCAGAGTGCTGTGACAACTTCCCATTTCACCCCCTCTATGTGCCCCCCTTTTACTTTGAGTTATGATGTTTTATATTAACACTCTTTTGTCTCTGTATCAGAGACCCACTCAACAATCTCCGCCATGATCTCCAGACCTGTGATTCACTGTGGGCACGACTGAATAATAGAAAAAAAAAAAAGAGGTGGAAAAAAAAGGAGAGGGTTGGGAGTCAGAGGCTCAGAGAGATCAAACTGAGAAAGCAAGGCAAGGCTGACAGCTGCGGGGCTGCCGTATAAAAGGAGCAGTGAGGCTGCAAGAAGATGCTAATTCTCTCCCCTTTCAAAGCAGAGATCTTTCCTGGGGCAGAAATGAAGTTGATGACCGACTTGATAATCTAGTTCAGCTGAGCGCATTTAAAAATCAACAGTGATCCACGGCCTTATTCAGTATGCAAACTACTTGCTTGTAAATACAAGAAGGAATTTTAATATTTACTCTCGCTGGAAATAAACCTCCCGCCTAGTTTTGATGAATTTGGATCCAATGTTTTGTATTTATAAGGATTTCTACACAGTTACTATTACACTTGCTAATTCTTTAGAGGCTGCATTAAGTACATTTGCCATTCCACAGTTTCTTGCACATTTCTGGATCTGTTTATAGTCTCCATGCTTTATAATTTCCTTTTAGTAAGATGTTAACATACCATAATTGCCTTTCGCTTCACCCCCCACCACAGCCTCACTTCACAGAGGGCAGCACCGACGGGGGGCCGATCCCTCTGCACCTAACGAGGGCACGATGACTCAGGTCCGTGCCCTCACTTCTGTATTCGCTTTCTCCAGTTCTCCTCCACGCAGCCTCACAGTCATGAATATAATGGCCTAAAATGCCCCCCAAATGTGCGGGGAATGAAGACTGCTGCAAATGAATGAACTTTAGAGTGACACCATCTACTGTGGCCAAATTTATGGAAGGAAAAATCTGCAATAAAGTCAGGGAGGGGACGTGCTCTGCAAATTTACATGCTAACTAGAAGCACACGAAGCCAAGCTTTTAACTTCACACAACAGAGCACACCTTATCAACAACTGCCTCGGTGCCAAAAAAAAAAAAAAAAAAGGGGGCTAGAATTCTTTTGAAGTAATGACATAAAGAGTAATGACTATCATTAAAAATTAGACACATACATCAGTGTTTAAGGTTGGTAGCTGGTCTGTGCGCTCTTATGGCATTTAATGAAACAGAGCTACACTTCTTTGGCTTGCTGGCAAGCTGTGAAATAGGTAACTGAACAAGCTGCTGTGTCAGTGACTGTAATGTGGATTTTCGCTCTTAAAACGTTGAGAGCAGCTCCTGCGCGAGAGTCCTGGTTTTGTGTTGTTTGTGTGCCGCTTGCTGCATTCACCGACTGTTAGCCATTGATAAGCTAACACTTATTTTCCGCTCCGCTGCCTCTTATCATACTGTCACAGGGTGTGCAAAGTCATTCCCTCTTTCAGTGATTTCAGAGACAGTCAACTGATGGAAGTCACAATCGCTGTCTGAATGCTCTGACAGACGTCTGTGCGTGCATCTAAATTTCAGGAGTGATGAAAAGTACACTCGCTGGACTCACTGGATTAGGTACACCTTGCTAGTACCAGGTTGGACCCCCTTTTGCCAAGAAATTTTCTTAAATTGCCTAAATGCTCAGAGCTGCTGCCGTGTGATTGGCTGGTTAAATATTTGTGTTGAGCTATTGAACTGGTGTACCTAACAAAGTGATTGGTGAGCGTATGTCCTCTGCTTTGAACATTTCTTCATTTATGTTTCTCTGATTATAACAAATTGCAGTAAACACAGTGATACCAAAGCATGTGAGACTTTTTCAAGATAAGCACAAAATGAGTATACTTTCATTTTCCTTTGGAAGAAATGTTACATTGACTACTACCGCACGTCTGCAGGCATGGGAAACGGCACATGTACATGTCGTGGCCAAAGTTTTGAGAATGACGCAAGTACTAGTTTTTACAAAGTTTGCTACTTCAGTTTTTATGATGGCAATTTGCATATACTCCAGGATGTTATTTAGTGATGAGATGAATTGGGAATAATTACCTCTTTAAGTCCTGCTTTGCCGTGAAAATGAACTAAATCCCAAAAAACCCATTTCCCCTTCATTTCAGCCCTGACACAAAAGTACCTGCTGATATAATTTCAGTGATCCTCTCATTAACAGATGAGAGTGTTCACAGGAACAAGGCTTAAGATCACTCTGTCTGCAAGGAAACATGTGCAGTCATCATTGCTTTGTATAAAAAGTGCTTCACAGTCATGGGTATTGCAGCTAGTAAGTTTACACCTAAACCAGCCATATGTATCAGATCATCAAGAACTTCAAGGAAAGTGGTTCAGTTGTTGTGAAGCAGGCTTCAGGGTGCCCAACAAAGTCCAGCAAGCACCAGGACCATCTCCTAAGAGCTTGCTTCTCATCCAAGGGAGTGGGCTTACTCACAATTTTGCTTAAGAACACAGCCATGAATAAAGAATGGTACCAAAACAGAGGAACTTCTCCCAACTGTCCAAGAACAGTTTGGTGAAGAACGATGCCTTTTCCAGCATGACGGAGAATCGTGCCGCAAGGCAAAAGTGTTAACTAAGTGGCCTGGGGAATAAACCATTGAAAATTTGGGTCTGTGGCCGGGAAACTCCCCACAAGTTCTTCCCATCGAGAACTTGTGGTCAATCCTCAAGAGGCAGATTGACAAACAAAAACCCACAAATTCTAACAAACTCCAAGCAAACTATGCAAGAATGGGTCAGTCAGGATTTGGCCCACAAGCTGATTGAAAACATGCCCGTGCAAATTGCAGAGATCTTGAAAAGGAAGAGCCAACAATGCAAATATGGACTCTTTGCATAAATTTATTGTAACTGTCAATAAAAGCCAATGAAACTTATGAAATGCTTGTCATTATACTTCAGCACACCATGGAAACATATGACAAAAAGATCGAAAAGCACTGAAGCAGCAACCTTTGTGAAAACCAATGCTTGTGTCACTCAAAATTTTTGGCCACATCTGTAAAAAGGAGGTCACCAAAAAGGAGCCCCCCCCCCACCAAAAACAGAAAAGAAAAAAAAGTTGTTTAATACAGTTTTAATTAACCGTGGTAGTATCCCTGATGCCAGCCCAATTTTTAACAGTGATACAGTTAAATTGTGTTTTGAAGGTTTAACATGACGCTGTAGTCTCAAAATGTCTGGTACTGGGTGAATACTGAGCTATACTGAGCCTATACTGATATGCTATCCAATGCTTCCCATGATTTTGTCCTTCTCAGGAGAACAGGAATGCGCTCCAACACGACACAAACTTGAAAAATACCAAACAAACAGGAAATGCAGATTTCCTGCAAGCTTTACTGGATCAAAGCAATGCTCTGGCAAGGGAAAATGCGCTGACCAAACAAAGTTAAACATGGCTTAACTGGCTGTACCATATATGTATGTTTCACAAGCTGTGCTGCAGCTTTAAAGGCAGATTTAAGAATAAATTAAAGCCTCCATCAGATATCCTTGAGAGGCTAAGAAGAGATGTGCCTATCTGGGTCTCTATCAGGTGCTGTGGCCCTGAATATTTCATATGGAGCATTTTCCAATCATAAGACAGTTGCCTTAGAGGCAAACACTGGACTGATTAAATATATGTTACAGTTTTTTACACACTGTCAGTTCCCATGAAGACGTTTATCAGGCAGTCAGCACGCAGTTTTTGAGTATTTCAGCGCTGGTCGTTAGGCAGCCACAGCCTTTAATTCTGACATGCTGGAAAAGAGAGCGGTGGGAGGGGGCTGGGTGGGTCAGACTTAATCATCCCAAATTGTGCCCAAGGGGCAATTTGTTGTGCTGTGCAGTGAGAAGGAAAAAAACCCCAAAACATTAAAACAATACATGCTCACGACGCAAGCTTTGTCTGTTAACAGTTACAGTATTACATTTTTACGTCTGTTCAACACACTCACAACACACCAGGGCTCAACTTGCTTTTGCAATTCAGAAATTTCAGAAAGAAAAAGTTGTTCGTAAAGTCGGAATCATGTGGAACATAAAAGGTCAAAAAGGTTCAAGGGCTCATACTGTCTTTTAACCAGTGTGGTAAGAACCCTGGAACCTACTTCTGAAAATCTTAAAGACATCAAATAAAAGCTTTGAAACTTTAAGTTTGGTTGTTAAAATAACTACATTGAAAGACTGAATATTCCTGCCATTATTTTAAAAGGCTATTGATTTTCATAAGCCAAGGCTAGTACTTCTCTAGCACCTTTCAACAACGTTATACAAAGTGGTTCATTTAAGACATGAAGACAAACTATGAAAGAAATTCAAGTTAATATTAAAAAGGCACAAAAAGGACACATCACTGCCTTTTTCCCCTCAACTTTGAACTTTGTATGCTTTTCTGCTCTGATTTTTCTCCAACATTTCTTCAGAACAGAGCTTTAAAATGAAGGAGAGTTGATCTCGTTTGTAGTCTCCTGGCTCCCACACACACCCCCTCTGACCTCTCCTTTTAGTCCTCCATCACCTCCCCCACCCACAGTCTTGACTCTCCTCCACAGCTGCATGCATAAGTTGATTCACACAGTGAACACAGCGCTGTACCCCTCCCTAGACCTTGAAAAACCCAGCAGGCGAGAGGATGCCAAGTAAAGCTTTAATGAGCTTGTTATGCCAGGAAATAGTCACTGCCACAGATTAACCAGGGCACATCAAACATTAAATAAACATTAGGTGTCTCTCGTCTAAGTCCCAGTTAGTAAATGGTTTACTAATTGATCAACATTGATTTATTCTGCCTTACAGAAAACAGCAGGATGAATATGTTAGTTCAAATGAATCAACACCCCCGAGTCACACTAACTGTGAGAGTCCTCGAAGCACAGGCTGAGGAGGAGGAGTAGCAGCAATCTTTCATTCCAGAGTTTTAATTCATTTGAAAGCCTGGATCCTAGCCTTGTACAGCCTAATTGGAAAATTCAAAAATCTGTTTTATTTGTTATCCATCGTCTACCTGGCCCTTACTTAGTTTCTGTCTGATTTCTCAGACTTTTTTTTTTATCTGATTTAGTGCTCAGGTCAGATAAAATAATTATAGTGGGTGATTTAACATCCATGTAGATGCTGAAAATGACAGCCTCAACACTGCTTTAATCTATTATTAGACTCAAGTGGCTTCTTTCAAAATGTAAATGAGCCCACCCATTCTGGATCTTATTCTGACATATAAACTGAAAATGTAACAGTATTCCCCGGGGAAAAATCATTTTCTTACAGCTGAAGTGGTCTGAAGAGAAGACATAGCAAAAAAAAAAAACCAGGGGGAGAGACAGACAATAAATACACGAGACAACGAGGAGAGAGTGGCGGCAGCAGGGGAAAACAGGTGAATGTAGTCTAACTAACGAGACAAGGGAAGAAAAACTGAAAACAAAGCACACAATACAAGGGGCTGGCAAAGTAAAACAGGAAGTGAACATGGAAACAGAAACACAGACTTGAAACAACACAGGCAGGCAGGCACACTGAGGAAGACACACAGAGGGAAGAACTGAACTAAAGCACTAGAATCTGAGAACATGATGAAATATACTTAAACAGAGAATATACAAGAAACTATATAAACACCAGGCAAATCAAGGATCTCATAGAATCAGAAAAAAAACAAAACTCGAAACACTGGGTCAAAGACCCAGGACTGTCACACTTTCTGAAAGTGCTGTAACTAAGTTTAATATAATTTCTCCATTATTATCCTCTTCAGTGCCCTGTGCCAACACAGTGCAGAGCAGCTACCTAAACTCTGCTCCCAGAGCGGTAGATTATGTCGTCAGTAATTTTACGTCCTCGTTGCGTACGACTCTGGATACTGTGGCTCCTCTGAAAAAGAAAGCCTCAAATCAGAAGTGCTTGACTCCGTGGTATAACTCACAAACGCGCAGCTTAAAGCAGATAACCCATAAATGGCATCTAGTCAGAAGATCGTCATTTAGTTTGTTGCTCTATAAAAAAGCCCTCGGTAAAGCTAGGACATCTCACTATCCATCACTGATTGAAGAAAATAAGAACAAGCCCCGGTTTGTTTTCAGCGCTGTAGCCAGGCTCACAAAGAGTCAGAGCTCTGTTGAGCTGAGTATTCCTCTCACTTTAACTACTAATGACTTCATGAATTTCTTTACAAGTTAAATTTTAATTCATTAGAGAAAAAATTATCCATAACTATAATGTGCTTAATAGACTCCATTATAAGACTCCATTCCTAAAAGGCTTTAATTAATGCTTCAATCTTAAGGCTTCAGGCTGTCCTAAAAGCTCCCTGAAAAGCCTTCAGCTGATCCAAAACGCTGCAGCTGGAGTACTGACAGGGACTAGAAAGAGAGAGCATATTTCTCCCATATTGGCTTCTCTTCATTGGCTCCCTGTTAAATCCAGAATTTAATTTAAAATCCTTCTTCTAACATACAAGGTGTCATGTAACAGCGGTGGCAAGCAGGTTTAGGACCCCAATGCAGGACTCGAGACAGGGCTTAACTTGAACTTTATCTTTATTGCTGGAAACACAGGACTAACAGAGCTGGATGGGTGCCAGCAGAACAGACTGGGAATCTCATTTAATCAGAAATGCACACAAACAGGAGAGCACACAGCGGGCAGGAAGCCATTGACGACGATGCAACAAAGAGACAATAAAAAGTACCAGTCAAAAGTTGGACACAGTCGCGAGTGTGTCCAAATTTTTGATTGGTACTGTATACACACAAGGCAATTAGGGAAACAAGTGGAAACAGCTGGGAAGGAAACAATACAGGAAGCAAAACTAACCACAATACAAACGGAACGGGAGAATAGGAGCTGTCAACTAAGAAGGCCTGAGAATCAAAATACTAAACAGAAAATCAAACCCTAGAACCATAATCCCAGAACCAGCACACAAACAAAACCAGAATTCACAAGTCCAAACCAAGAAAACACTAGGTCCTAGACTCCATGACACAAGGTCTTGAACAATCAGGCCCCACTTTATCTTAAAGACCTCATTGGACCATGTCGCCCCAATAGAGCACTTCACTCTTAGAATGCTGGTGTACTTGTGGTTCCTAAGGTATTTAACCCTTTATAGAGCACTCACTGAAATACTTTGAAATTCAACATTTCAACACCTTAGAGTGTTATTGGACGGCATAACAAAACTTCATTACTTTTGTGACATTTTTCAAAATGTTTCATTTTCATGCAAAAACATCAAGGTCAGTGAGGTGGTTCCTTGCCCATAAGTGGTAAAAAAATAATAATAATTCCAAGTGTACAAGAAACACGCGGTGAAAGGAATATGTATTTTAGAACATTACAACATACACATTTCTTCATGACCGCATTACTCAGATGAGTAACCTCACTAAGGCGCAGGATGAGTGTCATATATAAAGTGTATAAAGTGTTAAAAGCAGAACAGGAGTCAGAGCCTTCAGCTTTCGGGCGCCTCTTCTGTGAAACCAGCTCCCAGTTAAGATTCAGGAGACTTCTCTATTTTTAGGATTAGGCTTAAAATCTTCCTTTTGATAAAGCTTATAATTCGGGCTGGATAGGCCTAGGCTGCTGGGGAGCATTTATTTTTCACTCACCTTTTGTCACTCTCTATGTTTTTATACACCACTCTTCGTCATTAGTTATTATTAATCTCTGGCTCTCTTCCACAGTGTGTTTTTTGTCCCATCTCCCTCCCCTCACTCCAACCGTTCACAGCAGATGACTGCCCCTCCCTGAGCCTGGTTCTGCCAGAGGTTTCCTCCTGTTAAAAATGCACAGTAGAGGACGCAGTAACGTCACACGTCGCATAAGGGCAAAAAAAAAAAAAATTGGATTTGGGTCACTTCAGCCTTAGAGACCTGCATCTGAGGTCTGACAGCAATTTTACAGTCTGAGATACTCAATTTAACTTCTACATACAACATCAGCACTATAAAATAGTTGGTAATCACAAAAAGCTGACAAAATATCCAACAACAATGTAATGTAAAAACAACAAAACAAACACAGAATAGAGTGTACAGTGCAAACAGAATTACATGCTTTCCAGTACACTAAGCCTACACGATAGGACAGGACGTGAAAAGTCTAAACTTGCCTGAAATGAAACTATCATGACTCCCCCTTGATTCCTGCAGGGCTGAAAAACAGCCAAGAGAACAGGCTGTAGGTCGTGGCTTAGTAGTTTCATCATTAGATAAGGTAACCTTTTGGTCTCATCCAGCTTTACACTAACAATCCTTTGGGTTTTTATACAGAGGATTAAATAAAACAGGACAGTTTCTTTTTAATCTTCTTGCATGACAATTTTTTTGCACATTTGTCAGACGGAAGTCCCGGATGTGGCTTTAACCAGCAAACCCGAAGCCAGCAAGGTGGTTTTACCTGAGTGTTTATAAGGCCTCCACATTGATCTGCTCTGTTAGATGAGAAACCCACAGGAGACTCTCGGGGCAGGAAAATCAATCATCCAGCTCTCCCTCCATCACAGTTCTCCCATTGAGTAATGACACATGTCTGGATAACAATCTGGATTCGTAGCTTTTAGATTTGTTGCCGTGGAGATGGCTTTTGCTGCACGTCATACTTTGGCTGACCTCCTTAAACTCTCGTATTCATCGGAAAATTACTTGCCAAGTAGAGTTAGTATCCAATTAACCTGATTGGTGCATCCAAGTGATTTCTCCCACAGGCTTCTCCTGTTGACAATGCGCCCAATTAAAACTGAATTCGAGGCCTTTTCCGTGCTACATGGAAATAAACAGAAGGTCCCATTAGTCTTCAATTACAGATCGCTCCTAGTTGTTTATTCAGTATGGCAGCACGAGTGGCTGCTTTAAACAGAGGGCTCTTTGATGGATATTAATGAGTGACAGTTGGGATCCCCATATTTCTGACCAGACCTTGAGGGCTAATCATCATATATACAATCTTCCTTTCAGTGAGCGGTGGCCATCACTGAAAGCAAGTCTGTTCTTTAATTTTCTGTTGAGTAAAACTCTAAACGCTTGGAAACATCTGCTTCTATATAACTTTTGGACCACAGATACATTTTTGATGATGTCTGACAGATTATATGTTTCCAGACAAATCTTTATTCTCATCAACCCCATTCCCAAAATCCACAGTTTGCATATCTCCATCTCATTCATCTCATTCGACACAAACATGCTGTTAATCAGGAAGTAATCCTGCACTGCTGAAGCCAAACCTCCTATCAGTCCATCTGGCTATAAAATGAGATTAATGGGATTAACGATTGATTTTGGTAGGATGAAAGACAGTGAAATAAAATGATAGCAGATAGAAGAAGAGAAAGCTTGCATTTCCTTTCTTTCTCTAAATTGTATTTTCATTTCCCCCCCAAAGATAATATACAGTAGAAATAATTTGACAAGACAAAAACTCTATTTGGAGGGCGATCGATAGATAGATCAATAGATAGAGATAGAAGTATTAATAAATAATACATACACTAGGAATCTGAAAGACAGCTGCAAGAAAATATAATACAGAAATATGTGTGTGGGATCTTATATCCTGACAGGTGTGTTCACCTGTCACAGAAGGAATTAACAAGAAATGCAAAGGTAGAGAATGCAATATAAATGACATTGTAACCATTAAAAATATTGGTGAACATGGTTGCATGAGCATTTTATAGTACAAAGCAAATTCCCCATAAAATCGCTATCATCATCTCCAACTCAGAACTTGTGTGCGAATGATCGCTTTGCAGGCGTGGATACACACTGTATCAAACTGCAGCTGTGAATAGTTTTGCATACTTAACAGTGCTCAGTTTCTAAAATGTTAACAGATAAATGCAAAAACATGGAAATGAATGAGAGCAGCATTAAATACTTTAAGCTGGCATTACAGCAGCTCATTTGCTGAGATTTTATGGGTTCTTTTTGTACTGTTTTTTTGACAAATAGGCTTATATGATAGTGTGAATACATTTCCATGCATCTATTTTATTAATCAGACAACTGGTTGGGTTGCGTGGGCCTACAGCCTTTTCCACTGTCTGAGGGCGAGAGATGATGGTCCACCCAGTACAGGCTGCCAGTCCATCACAGAGCAAACGCACAGGAACAGGCAACCTTTTAGACATTTGCGTTCACCGAGGGCTCACACAAACATTTGTGACTGACATATTTCACACAGAGCATTTAAAAAAATCTTTAGAGGACCCAGTTTATGCAAAAGGGCATTTCTCCAGATGGCTAAATCACAGCAAATAATTTCTGCTGTAATTACATGCCGGGTCAAAAGTTTGGACACACTGAGTGTCCAAACATTTGACTGGTACTGTAACATAATTTAAACACAAAACACATTTAAACACATAGTTTAAACACAAAAAAGCTGTGTCTCAGTTTTCTGGATGTGTGTATGCTCCTTTTTCAGATCTATTTCAAGCCATAATGGGGGGTAGGGTGGGACTTTAATCACTGGGAACTCTGCAGGAAAGGACTGTTTGCACTGGTGGGTCGGATGTCTTCCAAAGTATGCTGATGCTTATGTTTCCCTTTTTTGTGTGTTATGGCTGTAAAACTCAGTGGGCCAAAAAAATAAAGACTGAAAGGTTGTTCAGTACAATTACTGGCTATTGTTTGTTTGCCATTTCAGCTGCTTTTTGGACAAAATCACAGATAAAAACAAACCAAAAAACAACTACGTTTACAAAACAAAGAGGCTCTAGCATGTGCTTATTGTTTTATTCTAAGAGGAAATTACATAGGCAAGCGTGTTTGATTCGGTGCTGACTATTGTTTGTATTCTTCTCTGAGTATAACAGCATGGACCTGTGTGTTCTGAGATTTCTTTATGCTCTACGTCCATGTTGGATGTCCCTGTGCTGAGATCGCAGCATAGCTTTTATGAAAATGTAAAACATAAAATGTTGCCAAAGCATGGCATGTTCACTGAAGATGCCGCATAATTTCTGCTGCATCACATTTTATTGCAGGTGAGAATTTTTTGTAGTATTGCTGGCTTATTGTTAAACAGATTATATATGCTCTAAAGGTTTGATAGGATGGAAGAGCTCTAAGAGCCGGCTCTTTGAAGTGAACGACGGGAGCCGGCTCCTGATAGGGAGCCGTTTCTTTATCCTTTTCGTTCTTTTTTTTTTTTTTTTTTGTGGAAGCCGCACGTGATTGGTTAAGAGGTGTGGCGGAATCTGCATATCTACACGGAGCAACAGGGTGGGGGAGGAGGAGGAGG
>JAVDPK010002964.1:336446-359002 GCA_034780415.1 Cichlasoma orientale
ATTCATTTTACACATTTTTTTAACTACAATCTGAGGAGCTGTTTGGGAGCCGAAAGAGCCGGCTCTTCTTTGGGAGCTGAGCCAAAAGAGCCGGCTCTCTGAAAAGAGCCGAACTTCCCATCACTATTGTCCACCACTACCATGTCCGGTTGGTTAGCCATCACAAGTTTGTCCGTCTGTATCTGGAAATCCCACAGGATCCTAGCTTGGTCATTCTCAACCACCCTTTGGGCGTATCCCATTTTGACCTCGGGACTTCCAGGTCATACTCAGCACAGATGTTCCTGTATACTACGCCAACCACTTGGTTATAGTTCCATGTATGCCCTGCCTGCTAACATCTTGCACTCTGCTGTTATGTGCTGGATTGTCTCAGGGGCATCTCTGCACAGGGGTCTTGCTTGGTGTTGCAGACCCCAGCCTCTTAATCTTGTGCTAAGAGCTCGTTTCCATGCTGCCATGATTAGTGCCTCTGTGCTGATCATTTTTGGCCATCTTCCTGATGTACTCATGGATCATTGTTGTTTCATCTAGGATAGTGGTTCTGACACTCACTAGTCCTTCGGCCTCCTTCCTCCCACTTAGCGTGCAGCTTCAGGGTGCTGGATTTGGGGTGAAACCCTCCATGCATGGTAAGGAGCTTTCTTGTCTTGATGTCAATGTCTTCTATCTCCTTCTTTGGCCAGCTTATTATCCCAGGAGGGGATCTGACGGCTGGCAGGGCGTAGGTGTTGATTGCCTGGATCTTGCTCTTCCCATTCAGCTGACTCCTCAGGACTTGCCTTATTCTCTGCAGGTATTTGGCAGTATCTGCTTTCCCAACGGCCTCTTCATGGTTCCCATTAGCAACATTTCATGACTAGACTTGTTGCACAGGTGGCATCCTATCACAGTACCACGCTGGAATTCACTGAGCTCCTGAGAGCGACCCATTTTTTTCCACAAATGTTTGTAGGAGCAGTCTGCATAGAACCTGAATTCAGTGATTTGGATGAGTGAGTGAAAACTTATGGTAATGTAGTGTATATAAATTGCACTTATTTTTCTTAAGATATCCCACACATCTCTCATTGAAAAAACTTAATTGCAAAGAAATAATACTACTATTAATAGTGGGAAGAATTCACTTGGGCTTATTGTTTCAGCAAATTGTCCCAAGTGAACATTTCCAGAATATCCTTCTTTACACTTCCAGAAAGAGGAAAATTTGGAGGCATTTTGTGTGTGTTATGTATTTTTATGTTTAGCTGTATTATATGAAACTGTCAATTCCTCATCTTTACTGTCTCCCATTTCAGCCCTATGCCATCAACTTTAGAGAATTTTTCTGTTGTGTAATTTATTCTACTGTTGTCATAGGCAGGCTTACTCTTACCTTGTTTAGCAATTCGACTGATGTGTGAGCAATAAACAACCCGAGGGGGTTAGTATTTGCAATCCATTTAGCCTGATGACAAACATTAAAGACGGATGTGTCAGATGGTTTAGATTAGTATGCAAAAGGCAAACGCCTTCCTTCATAATGTGTGTTGGTGCTGCTGCAAATCTTTCCTTTGAAGACACCTTTTAAGATGCATCTGAGGACCGACTACAATTCACTGTCTGAATGGACGCTTTGTATTGTTAGCATAAGTGAGAATGAGTAAGGATTGACTGAATGAATATTTTCACTGATGAATGTCAACAACTGAATAGAGTATTTATAACGGTTTAACTGCCTCAAAATTACAGAATTTCTTTGATCGCCAAAAAAAAAAAAAAAAAAGGGACATAAGGAATTAATTAGAATCCAGTCCGGTTTGGTAAGCTGAGTCACAGTAAGTCTTTAACAGTGAAATATTGTGGATTTTTTTTTTAATCATATAAGCTTTTTATATCACCATGACATAATCATGCATTGCTCATTTCCTGCAAATCAGTAATGCAGTGTTATCAGAACATTGAAGCGTGATTGCACACTGATCCAAAACCCTTAACCGCCCATAGGTTAAATATCTGATGGCAAGAAAATCTTAATAAACTTTCAACGTTCAAAATCTCCCAGAATTTGGCTTTCCAGCATAAATACAATATGAACACTAAAAGTACCAAAATCTCATGTTCAGTTGACAAAGAGATGGAAACATAATTATGCAGCAAACATGCTGCCTTGTATAAGTGGGCCCTGAGTTCTTAGTCAACTATAACAGATTACTTACCCTCGAGTTCCTAACTTACACAGTGTGGCTTTACTCATTATAACAGGGGTGTCAAACTCAGTCACAGGACGGGCCAAAATTGAAAACACTGTCTGAGTCGAGGGCCAAACAGGATTAACATTTATTGAACAGGCGTAACTGGACTTTCACTGCATCATACATGTGCGTAATCCCTGAAGCTGCAGGTTTTACGCATTAAGATGCTTCGTTATGTCACACAGAAAGGCCGACTCACACTTTCATCCCAGAGCCCTGCTGAGTCTTTTCCTTTACTTTCTATGAACTGACAAATTTCCTCAGGCAGCTCATGCACCTGTGTGATTAGGCACGTCACCAAATTCAGAAGGCATTTCCTCCAGAAACTGCCCTTCCGGCTATCTGACACGGAGTACAAGTTTAACCAACAAAAATAATAAACTTTCACTTGACCAGCAAAAGTTAAACACAAACTCTTGTGGGTCCCTCGTTACGCTCCACACTCTTTTTTCCTTCTCCCCCTCTCCTCTCTGCACGCCCCCACCTCCACCAATTAGATGTCAGCCCAGCAAACAGGTGACTAAACAGAAATTCCCAGAACTTATTACACTGACTTTCCTTTTACAACAAATGAAATGAAACATTTATGGCATTTTAACCATCATTCACACATAATGACCTTAACCCACATTCAGTCCTCTGATATTTGCACTTATCACACTATCTGTTTCTAAATATGTATCTATTTCCTACAGGGTTACAATCATTTAAAAGATTTGAGATAGTAAAACGTTGCACACAGATCAAAGCCTGCTAGGAAGGACTGCTTATATACTGATAAATCTTATGTTAGTATCAGCGTTTTACTATCACATAGAGGCAAAGATTTTGCAGTATGTGACCTACTTCGATGTTTGATGCTCCAGGCAGCATCCAAGATCGGACTAGCAAAAGTTAACGCCTCGCACGACCAGACAGATTCTTTTATGCGCTCAGTTCTTAGTACACAGCTTTTAATCCAGAAAAACACCCAATGAAAAATAAATGAAAGTCAAGTCATATACATGCTGTATCACAGTAAACTGTGTGCTGAGCGTGAAGGATGATTTAGTAATGACATGGCCTGTAGTTCTGACACGGAGGATAAAGCCCTTCGCCAAAGAAATCATAGCTTACCAGCTCTCACTATGCTGAGCACGTAGCATGCATCCATTGAGAGCAATACTCAGCTCAGAGTACTCGGAGTTTGGTGGTGTTTTCAAACTCAGAAATAAGGCTGTAAGCAGAGGTGGGAAGTAATGAAGTACAAATACTTAATTACTGTTAAGGAGAATTTTTTAGGTATCTGTACTTGAGTATTTATTTTTCTGACAACTTTGTTACTGTTGCTCCCTTCATTTTTACACAGTCTCTGTACTTTCTACTCCTTACATTTTCAAAGCAGGCTCGTTACTTTAGGTTCAATCATTCGAGGGACGTTTTTATTTCCCAACATCAAACAGATTTGAGCTTAAATAAACAATCCTGCTGGTCCACCACCGCAGCTTTTTGCATATAAAGAGGTGAATGAGGCAAAAATACAAAAAACAAACTTTTAATTTATGCATCATTTATAGTGCTATACACAGGGGTTAAATCTACTGGAGCTCACAATAGAAATGATTGTGAGTTGTGATTCATTTCCCTACACTAAACCACTACAACTGATCTTAGGGTTCCCCTGCCGAATCACACTTTAATCCATTTTTCTGTTTAGGTGTGAAATAAAAGTAAAAAAAAAGTTTGTATTTCATGCACTAATATTATTTTATTACCACAGTAATATGAGAAGCTGGTCCTTCAATGAGCTACTTTTTGCTTTCTTACTTTGAGTACATTTCAGAGCCTGTACCTTTTCATGCTGAATCAGTACTTCAACTTTATTGAAGTACTGGTATCTGCACGGGTATCTGCACTTCTGCTTAAGTAAAGAATGTCTGTACTTTTGACATCACTGATTGTAAGGAATGTACTAAACTTTCACATGCAGCTATAATTGTTACCATAATCTCTTCTCTACACTAATGCTCAACTTGCCCAACAGGCGCAGAGGAGTAACTGCTGGAGTCAGAGTTTAGCGCTGCGAGTAACCTGCTGAATTCATTAAAAGTAGCTTTGCAGTGAAGAAACTTGGGAAGTGTAAAAGTTTGATTCATCTGTCATGACTAACAGCAGTGTTAAAAACACAACTGACCTCCCCCTTTGGGGATGCCGGGGTTTGGTTCAAATGTGTGAAATCAGCTCATGAGTAGAGTCGTGAGTCAGGCCGTAGCTCCTTAAAAGATGATGGCTCAGCTGAGAGTGGTTGAGAATTCAGAGCTCTGAAAATCCAAAATGCAAAACTCACATATTCTCGAACAACAAGTGACTGCTGGCCGGAAAGTGACGCACCGGCAGTGGTGACCTTGCCTGTGCTGACTGTGGATGATCTCCCACAATCTAAACACATATCAATATTTAGCAACGATAAATCTGATATTCAAATGGGACGCTTTCTATCTGTCTGTGTGTTTGCTGACCCTGACGCAGATGGTCAACATGCCTTTCTGTGCGAGCGCATACCGGAATAGGTTCCAGCACCTCGACCCTGAACGAGACAGGAAATCCAGGCGTGGGGTAGACAGTTTCCTTTATCCGTGTAAAACAAGCTATGAAGATAAAACACAAGTCCCACGGGAAGAAGGAAAAAAAGGAATTCCAGGGAGATTCTTTTTCATGGCTTCTTATAAAACAAGTCCGAGGTTACTGTGAACTTTGTAAGCATGCGGTGTCAAGGCATGCGGACCCCTTATGCACACTGCATGCTTTTTAAGTGAGTTTAAGAGCATGCTGCACTGGAGACCAGAGGTTCCCCTACCTTGCACTATATGTGGTTATTAGCTCATAATTGATTGGTATTGCCACCTAAATGAACACTTGCACCAAATTGTTATTTTCCTGTCCTTTCTTGAGTGTAGTTGATATTTTGGAGCATTATTTCACAGTGACCTTAATCACAACGGTTTCCAAATTCAAATTACTGTTAAAATTAAAAATCTACTCGTTCATTATGTGCTCAGCCAGTTAGAATATTTGCAGAACTCACCTCTTCCTGGTTATCTCCTCAGCAGGACGGTGGACCAAAGAGTGAGGGAAGCTCAATAATCTGTAATAATCATTTAATAGAAAAATTAAATGGTTTACCCCGGGAGCAAACCATTTAATTTTTCTATTTCTTTTTCCCTTTGGGGTTTATTTTTATGGCAATATTTAATTTTTCTTATGGTCACATGGACCCCCAGCCCACAGCAGAGCAGGGTAAATAAAGCAGCTAGAAGCTTTCAGGTTTGGTTGTGCTGGTGTGCGCGTCATTGATTTCTGCTTCGTGTAAAGCACTTTCAGAGGTCCACTTGCCACCACACAAGGCAGGCAACTGCTCGAGGCTTCAGGCCAAAGGGAGGACCCAATAGCTGGCGTACTTTAAACTACGGCAGTGGGAATGTGCAAAGTTTGTGGTGACAGTAGGAGACCTGACGTCCGAAAGGGGGCCCCACTTAACTCCACTTACAAATAGATGGCGCGATTCCGTTTAAACAGTGACAAACTTTAGTGGCTCGAATAATTGCAAGAGTGGACTTGTTAGCACAGCTGGCTCACTGAAAGAACAGAATGTGCAATACCGTCACTTCATAACCGGCCAACTTGGCCTCGGGCATTGTTACTGAAATGCACATGGAGCGTTTTACCTGCCGTTTTATAGGACTGCTGTTGTCACATTATTCACAACATTTATTTACAACTATTTTTACTTGGGGCCCGAAGAGACTCAAGAACTGCCACTGAGCTCTTTATTCCCAAGCCTGTTTGCTGAAAACTGGAATCAGGATGTTGAACTACAACAAAAAAAAAAAAATTATAGTCCAATGCTGTTAATGTTGAAAAAAAAGAAGATTATTAGTCATATTACTGTATTTGTAATCTGATATACTCTTTTCTTTCAGCTGTTGTTGAGGTGCTTTGGTGCCACTGAATAAAAATAATAGCTATAAGCAGGGACTGTGGTGAACATATTTTGCTAACGTGTGCCCTCTGGTGGGTGTTGGGTGGAATAACCACACCGTTGACAGAAGTGGGAGAGACTTCTGATAGATCATGGATAAGATACTTCACTCATCAGACTGAATAAATAGTAATAACTGCAAAGAGAAAACAACTCACTGCATTCTCATTGAACAGCATTAGAAGCCTGCTTAACCTGTGCAGCCACTATAAATGCTTGTTTTTCATTAGCTCTCAAATAAACGTGCAAAAACAAACGAGTATAATTATCTACACTAAGTGTTTTTAGGCACTTCCCTTGATTGCATTTACGGCTACCGCCTGAGATTAACTGCATTATTCACTGTTCTGTTAAGTATTTCACTGATGCACTTTTATCATTTGGTATAAAAAATGTCATAGAACAATGAAATGAATTGTCGTGGACTGAAATACCCATTAAAATTTAATCCTCAAACAATATTCCAGTGAAATGAATTATGTTTTTCACCAAATTTTTATGTAAAAACGACTTAACCCGACTGAACTGTTTTTATCTTTACTTCGGGCTTTAAGGATCTGCCTTGAGGCTTCTGCAGCAGCAATGATTCATTATAAAACATTACAGCGCAGCGTTTACAAGTGGCAAAGACAATAAAATCAAAGTCTATAATCTATTAGGTATGCCTGTTCAACTACTCGTTAACACAAGTATCTAATCAGCCAATTAGAGCAGCAACTCATTGCATGCAGGCACATAGACATGATAAAGACAACCTGCTAAATTTCAAACTGAATAGGTAAGAAAGGTGATCTAGACGGGCTGATTCCTGTTCTGATCAGCAGTTTTTGAGTATTTCAGAAACTGCAAATCTACTGGAAGATTTCCACACAACCATCTCTACAGTTTACAGAGGAAATATGCAGCTCTAAAAGTGCCTCGTTCATATCAGATGTAGGTTAGGAGTTATCTGAGAAGAAGGCCAGGCTGCTTCGAGCTGATAGGAAGGCGACAGTAGCTCAAATAACCACTCCCTACAACCAAGATATGCAGAAGAACATCTCTGAATGCACGACATGTCGAACCTTGAAGGAGATGAGCTATGGAAGACCACACTGGTGCCCCTCCCGTCAGTTAAGAACAGAAAACCGAGGCTACATTTCACCCAGGCTTAGAGAACTGGACAATAGAAGACTGGAGAAATGCTGGCCGGTCTGATGAATCTCGATTTAAGGAAAACTTGAGAATTAAAGCAACCTTCAGCTTTCAGGCCCCTCTTCTGTGGAACCAGCTCCCAGTTTGGATTCAGGAGACAGACCACTGTCTTTATTTTTAAGATTAGGCTTAAAACTTCCCTTTAAGATAGAGCTTATAGTTAGGGCTGGATCAGGTGACCCTGAACCCTCCCTTAGTTATGCTACAATAGGCCTAGGCTGCTGGGGGGACTTCCCATGATGCACTTCACATTTCTTCTTTACTCACCCCTTGTCACTCTCTGTGTGTTTATACAATCATTAGCTGTTAATAATCTCTGGCTGCCTTCCACGGTGTGCCTTTTCTCTCTGTAATATTGTGCCGTCTTTATTTACAATAAAAAGTGCCTTGAATTGATGTTCCGGCATCTTCATCAAATGAGTAATCACATCTGATAGGCAGGTTAAAACTGTCAAGAGCTTTAATTGTTCATCTGCTTTAGCCTGCTGTTGCTTCCAGCTGACAGTATGGAGATACTTGCTCAGTAATCAGAACATGGCCCATTTACACCTTCAACACCCCCCCCCCCCTTTCTTTCTCTCCCTGTGATCCCGTCATGGTGTAGATGTCAAAGTCTCGTACGTGGGACTTTGGCATCTCTCCAGCGCTACTGAAGAGCAGTGAACATAAATGGAGTAATATTTTTCAGGCAGGTAATTTGGATTACTTTTTATGTCCTAATTAATTCAAATAAGCCATGTTAATGTGAAAAACATCTGCTTGTATCTTGTTGAATTCAAGTGTCGTAATCCACAATTTCAGAGTAGCAGCACAAGTCAGCTGATCACAGCCTGTCCACAAAGTAAAGTGTATTGGAGCTCACAATACAAATTATTATGTGACATTTCTAAGTGATTATTTTCCCCTGCAGCACTACGCCCCATCAACCCCATCAAGCAACCCAATACCCAGTCCTGCTTTAACCCTGTTAATAGGCATTGTTAGAGGGTTAACTAGTTGGTCTCTCAGAAGAAGCCAACCTTCTGTAGCAAAAAATTAACACCACAGAAGATTACTTTCATTTCTAGTGGAAAAACAAGTCTCACATTTGGAGAAATTTATTAAAATTAAGCATCTACGTTCATCATCTACAACCATCATCTATCTATGAATAGAATAGAATAGAATAGAATAGAATAGAATAGAATGCCTTCATTGTCATTATACAGAATGTACAATGAGATTAGAGGACCACTCTTGTTCAGTGCGATGGAAAAAATATAAAATAGAACTTCTAAAAATATATATAAAAAACAGAATTACTATGTATTTATATTTAATTAAAGGCCAATGAAAAAGCTGAAATAATAATAAAGAACATACATGCCACAGGTACTGCACAAGTTTGTCGAAGCAGAACACAGTTACAAAATAAAGGTAAAGAAAATGAGGGCTCGTCCGGGATTTGAACCCGGGACCTCTCGCACCCTAAGCGAGAATCATACCCCTAGACCAACGAGCCACGTGATAACTACCGAAATGCGCTCTGGGTAAACCACAATAATGTTACCGACAGTCGTCAATCTAAGGGACGATGCAACTGATGTGAACATTAATTGTTGCGGATACTATCGTTAAAACACGAGCACAAACACGTCTTTTCAAAATACAGCAGCCAACCGGAAATTGAGTATATTTTTATATGAGAAATCAACCCCTTAGTAAAAACTCCCGCTTAGATGTGTTCTTCCAAGGTTGCGTTCACTGGTGGGTGTTTACAAAGTTCAATGGTTAAAATGCAATTTTTTCTTCCTTAAACACACACAAAAAAATGAACCTATAAGACTACATTTACACCAACGTTGTCTTTAGCTTTATCAAAAATTTGTGTTTCAACATTAAATATACTTATTCGTCGGGTTAATGTTAATTATAAGATTTTTCTTCTTCTTGTTCCTTTTTTGTTCATGAAAAAAAATGCATGCTTAATTTTTTTGTCTTTTTTTCTTTTTTCTTTCTGTTTTTGTTTTGTTGTTTCTAAAGAGGAGGGAGAAAAAAAGAAAAAAAGGACAAACTGCTGTATCATGTTATGACATGAGCAAAATAAATAAAAAAATTATATTAAATATCGGCGGGAGTTGATTGGAAAAGTCCGTTATTTGAACCCAGAAGGTTGGTTGTAACGTTGGTAAATAACCGCGAGAGGTCGGTAACAGTTCCCAGAAAGAAGAAGGAGCCAAAGAGCGAAACGAGACGAGAGGGTTCACCCTTTCCTACTTCCGTTGTCGCTTAAATCCTATTGGACAGATGAGACTTCCTTAACAAGTACGGTCAGTCGTTGTTTCTCTGGCAAAATAATTCTTGTTTTTAATGTAGATTTCATGTTGTTCTTCGTCTTTCATTTTCTTGTCATTACCACGGCTCGATCTGTGTGTGCATAAACGTTTTAACTTCATATTAGAATTAGAATTAGAATAGCCTTTATTATCATTATATGTACTTAATCATAAAACGAAATTGTGTTCCAGATCACTCATCCAAAGGCAAAACAGGACAAACATGGGGATATAATTGATTTCATGTTTTTACCTCTATTTACAGCTGTGGCCAGAAGCTTGCATCTACTCATTGTGGGCCTGAATGTCTGGGTAATTTGAGGCATTTAATGATTTCATTCAACTGTTCTTTTTCCAGGGTGGAAAAATTGTACAGCAGACATCTTTAATGACTTTAAATCTTGATCTTGATTGACTACAATTGTTTTTTGTTGTTGTTGTTGTTTGTTTTTTTTGCCAGCATATAAAGGATTTTTTTGACATCACTCATTGTATTGACCAAAACTCAGAACAATGGAAATGTCCAAAGAGCTCATGGAAGCTCTAAGAAGAAGAAGAACTGATTTACACATCTTGGGATGGTCTGTCAGGGGCCCATTTCTAAACAGCGGCAGATTCCTCGGGCAGCCATCTGCTGCAACCGGTTGGGATGAGGGGAGGGAGACAGGATAAAAGACATGATGTGGAAGACAGCCAGAGATTAATAATAAATAGTGATTAAATGCAGAGTGGCGTATTAACACAGAGTGAAAAGAGGTGAGTGAAAAAAATAAATATTCAGTGCATTAATAGAAACCCCCAGTAGCTTAGGCCTAGTATGTATGTATGTATGTATGTATAGTATAAATTATTTGGACTAGTCACCACTAGACCCAAACTTTCACCCTCAGATGAGATGAAATTGGTTAGAATATTCATGAACAACCCAGGAATCACCAAGACTCAGAACTAGAAACTGCTGGAACACCAGCATCACTGTCCACAGTGAAATGAGTTTTACATTTGTCTGAGATAGTATGACCAAGGAAGAAACACCTGCTCCAAAATCGATACCTTCAAGCTTGACTGAAATTTGCAGCTGTTCACACGGACAAGCCAAATGACTTCTGGAGAAACATTTTATGGTTAGACCACACAAAGATTGAGCTATCTGGCCACAATGCCAAGAGGTAAAGTTTGGAGGAGTAAAGGTGAGGTTTTGGAACCTAAGAAGGCTGTACCAACTGTCAGCCATAGTGGTGGAAACATCATGCTCTGGAGCTGTTTCGCTGCCAGCGGTACTGATACATTGCAACCAGTGGATGGAATAATGAACAAGGAGGACTACCTTCAAATTCTTCAACTTCACCTAAAACCATCATGGTTCCATCCATCCATCCATCCATCCATCCATCCATCCATCCATCCATCCATCCATCCATCCATTAAATGCAGTTACAGCCTTTCTCCCCCCCTGCCCCTTAACTCAGCACAGGCTGCTATACTACAATAACTGAGTACAAATAAATTACAGAATGCAATATTTGTCACTCTTTATTTGTAAATTGCAGGTGATGTCATTGCAGTATTCACCTTCATTCCTACTATTTTGAAGCACACATGGTAGTGAGACATCAGTGCAAGCATACAGACTTGCAGTAACTGTTAAGGCTGGTCATTGTCATTAGAGCAGCCCATTAAAGTGATCCATTAGGCTCATTATTGGAGGGTTTATAGATCAGTGGATTCAACTGAAAACCTGTCCAGACAACAGAGCAGCTTTATTTTCCCTAATGACTGATGAGAGCATGCACGACAGCTGTGATAGCTGCAAAACACCGGGGTCGGAGCGCGTTTCACAAGTCAGGTCGTGCGTATTGATGCCCGAAGTCCAGTGATGCACATTCCCTGCTGCTGTTACATAAATTAGCTACACTTCTGGTTATATTTTCATTGTGTCATAATAGAGCTCAGCAAAATTAGTCACTGGCAGCACGCCAGAAACAAAATGACTGTTTATTTGGAGCTTTACATCAAGAGCAGATTGTCAGTTTTGTTGTGCAGACTTTTATTTGAAACCGGACGATTTGTCTCACAAATAGAACATTTCTTTCATACCTCACTCACTTTAGTATTGCTTTCATTAGATTCAGCTTAATACCCTCCCCCCCCCCCCCCCAGTTCAGTGGCCTTGAATCTTCAGTCTTCATTTGTGTGTATGCATGTTTGTGTTAATGAATAATTCAGTTACATTTTTTTAGGAAGCCAAAGGAGAACGTTTTTATTATTATTAACAAATTGCCTTAAGGAATTTTAAACTTTTAAATGAAGCTGTGCTTTGTCGTGTCCATCGACGCTTGTACGTGAGATGTGGAAGAACACGATGCCCCAGACGCTCTCGATGGAGGAGGTTGTGTGTGTAGCCGAAAGCAGCCTCAGTACATACATCCAGTGCAGGCGGGGTTGGCACATATCTCACACTCATTCATATCAGTAGCCACTGGAAAAAAATAAAAATATAACAAACTTGAGTGAATATTATTAATCCCAGTCAGACAATACTTTTGTTCTACCCAAGAGCCTGCTTTCCAGTTTTATGAATTACTGCTAATAGTGATAATTGGATTTTATTACAGCAACAAGTGTCTGTGTGCAATGGTCTCCAAAGACCTTACTGCGTAGTTTTTAATAAGCCCTTCGCCTGGTGTTATCATTTCATAGGCATTTTCATGCTGCAACACTTGTAGGATGCATCTATTACAACGTGCAAACAATGGATTCTAGGAATCTATTTGAGCAATCCATCTAAACACTGTGCTTGTTATCTGTGTCTTTAATCTTGACTCTGAGAGAGTGAGTGTGTGTCTGAGTAATAAAACTAAAGATTAAACAGTGACTACAAGAGCTGGCTTGTGATTGTTTCCTGTTCAAATTTTGGCAAAAGCAGAATATCAGGACGGGCTCAGCAACTGGAGCTCAGGTGGTTGAGAACACAGTATGCATAATATAAAGTTACCCAGCGAAACCAGTTTGTTTACTTACCACAAAGCCTAAAAACACGGGGAATAACCAACCAAGAAATGGTCAAGCAACATTTAACATGCAAATTGGCCCGTGAGCTTTAGAGGGGCTCGAAGACATATTTGTTTTATATTAGGAAAGAATGAATTTCCCCGGCAGCACCTTTCTGTGCGGAGTTTGCAGGTTGTCCCTATGTCTGCATGCGTTCTCCCCGGGCACTCCTCCACAGTCCAAACACATGCAGTTAGTGGGGTTAGGTTATATGGTGATTCTAGATAGGTGTTAATGTGAGTGCGGATGGTTGTCTGCCTCTGTGTTAGCCCTGCCTCTCGCCCTATTGCAGCTGGGATGGCTCCAGCTATAGATACTAAAACACTATTTTTGTCCTTAAAAGCTGTTTTAAACAAAAATATTACACAAGACTGTTATGGTATAAGACATAAACACAAGCAAGCAATGTTAATAACTTTGAGTTTAAATGCCCAATGAGTCACTTGCATAATTCCTTATGCATGTATTCTCCTTTGCAGCAAGCTGTCGAGAAATAAATAGGAGTAGCGAGAGGAACACAGTGTAACACCATAATGTATTTGTGACCAAAATAATCAGATATTCCGTCTGACTCATCTTACACAGATTTGAGAAAACAGCTCCGGCTCCATCCCTTTGGCACACCGGCCGAAACACCTGCGGCAGAAGCGGGTTGGCACACACAGCTCTGACAGTGTTCGTGTCAAGGTGAGGACCAACATTGTCTTCTAAAGCTATGATTTTTTTGAGCTGCTTCACAGTCGCCAATGGGAAGCTTTTGTCTCCAGCCTGCAGGGAGCGGGACATCAAGTTTCAATTATGCACAATACAATGTTTTTTTATTTTTATTGTCAGGTCAAAAAGCTGAAATTATCATCGTGTTCCCAGAGATGAATCAGAGGATAGGACAGAACAGTAATTTCAGGACAGATTGAACATAAATGGGTTGAGTGATTTTTCTTGAAATTAATGTTTTATCTAAGAAGGCCGAAACCAGCCTTACTTCAGATAGCCCTGAAAATATCAATCGCACGCTGCTGTGCCTGAAATGCATCAAAATGCATAAAAAAGGACAAAAGAGAGTTTGAAAAGAAACTTGGATAAGCAGTACTTCCAAAAACAAGTGATACTCACCCTAATCCACACTCCCAGAGCTCCACTGCACACACACACGGCCAAAGCAAGAGCAACAAGCACTCTCATTTTAAAAAGCTGCAATTTGGTTTTATGAAGAGTTTCTTCTGTGCTTGATGCTGTTGAGGCAGCAGATCTGGAAAAGGTGAGCTGACCAAGAGCCAATGAAATGCAAAGGCTTTTATAGAGATTTTCAAAAAAATTAGGGAGGAGACTTGTAAACACAATATTGATGATGGGAAGGGCACGGTAGCAGGTGTCAAGTGTGAAAAACACTTTACAATTACAATAAAATTAAGAGGTTTGATAACCATTTGTGAGTTCAAACATACTGGATCCTCTTTTTTTTTTTATAAACACTACCTTGTAATCTGTTTATAGCATCCATCTGTGTTGTTTCCTGCGTCAGCACAATATTTTATTATTGACTTTACGTTTCAGACCAGCACATCTGATACCTCAATACCAGCTAATAAATCTCACCCCTTGCCAGTGCCGTCTGATAAGGAAGCAGCTATGTGCCTACACAGCTGATGAGCTTAGTTGTTTAAAGGCATGACATCTGTAAATTCTCAAACAAATAAAGGTACGTATCATTGGAACACGGGAATCATTTCAGATCAAATATGCTTATTTAAAGTCTGACAGTCGAGCCTGTGATGCCAGTGTGAGTCACAATTTGGAGAGCTCTCATCAACAATGAGTTCTAGCTGACTGAATGAACAGTATTATTTCAAAAGTCACGAAATGTACTGAGTTTTGCAGGCTTTACTTTTTCCGAATTAAAAGCTTTTTTGTCTTCAATTTTTTACGACCTTGAGAAAAATAGCAGTTAGGAGACTAAGATTCAAATCTATGACTCTGCTCCAGGGAACTGTATTTTTATTTATTTTTTTTTTTTATAAAAAAAAAGCAATAAATTGTATTGTAGGGCTGCAAAACAGCTGGACATAAAAATGAGCAATATTTGAATTGCTGCCTCAATTGCTGATTGATCTGCTTACGCGATTTCAGTGACTTTTTAATAATTTTTTAATAAAAATGTATTTAAGCAGATAACATGCATTAGAGCATGTAAGTGTTATCAAATATATGATGAGAACAATACAGAAAGAACAGTTCAGGGATGCAGATGAATACCAGTGAAGAATATCAAATATAGATACGTTTATTAAAGAAAATAAACGTATCTAGGATGCGCAGCTGTTCTTGCTGCGCATCCTAGAGCCAAAACACCAAGCACCATAATAGAGAGCAAAGAAGGTGTTGCACCAAAAACCAACTTGCGATTGCTTTGGTTGCCAGCAGATTGCTGCAGCCAGCTGCAGTTTGCATGCATGTTGCCAACTTGTCTGCAAATCCTTGCTAACTACTTGCCAAGCAGTAGTAAATCTGTGACACAAAAGTGTGACACAAACTAGAAATGGCAGTTGGCAAGTGTTTGCAGACAAGCCTACATCTTCCATGCCAACTACAGGTGACCATGGCAACCTGCCAGCAATGAAAGCAGCGATGTATACCTCTTTGTGACCTCTTTGTGACCTCTTTGCGACCACTTTCACCTAGTGACTGACAGCAACATCATGCCAGCTGGTTGGGGAGTAAGTATTTTTCCACTCATTGTATTGAGTCATCAGTCAATACAATGAGTGATGACGGCCAATGGCTGCCAGGGGGTTATTAACCTGGTTTGTAGACCTGTGTCACCGGGGTCTTGGTTTCAGCCAGCCTCAAATAACAGAGTAGAGTGCTCAGAGAGTTCACTTTAAATCTGACTACGACAGCTGACCTATGGTTTATGGGAGATATGGGAGCTCACCTGCTGTGTCAGTACCATGTGGGACCTTTAGGTAGAGGTCCCTCCCTTCACTTCCAGTGAACAGCTTTGTCACAGACAACTTACTCCTCTTCTATTAGGCTATTATTTATTTATTTATCTTTTTTTATTATAATACTGCTAATCAACAGCTGGACAAATCTTTTAATGTAATGTGCTAGGAGTTCATTACACCACAGAACACGTCAAACCCAGAAATTCAGCAGCAACTCATTCACATCATGCACCTCAGGGCCATAAACAATAGACACTTTGAAAGCAAGCACTGAGTACACTGAGGAGTGACTGAGGTCAGCATGCAACGCACGTAGGCCCCATAAATATCTCCACCTATGTGAAAGTCTCTTTGTTATCTGTTTCTCTAGATTTTTAGATTTTCGTTGTTTTTATTTCATTGCTTAACTGTTAAAAAACAAAACAAAACAAAACAATCCTGTTCTGTTATCTATGTTTCATTGTAAAACATTGTGGTAATTTAAAATAATGTAAACAAACAAGAAAAAAAAAACACAGTTCCTACAGGTACAGGCTCAGCGCACGCACAGCTCAGAAATAAATGAGCGCCAGTCTGGGCAAGATGCTAACTTGTGATCCCTTCGGGACATGGAATGAATTTGGTGCGAGTTTTGATTGTGAGATTTGGGTAGTGGTTCTGATCATTTTTGGTTAAAGACTGCGAAACTGGATCATGGACAGCGGTTGGCAGCAACTGGGCTGGGAATGGTGAGGAGATGGCAGAGGAAAGCACTGGATCTGGGAGCGAGCCTCTAGAAATGGGGTTGTTAGCGTGAAGAAGGATGGTTGGAACTCTGCAGATAGTGGTAGGAAATATAGAAGACATGGGCTGCCAAAGGTATCTTCAAATATGGTTGAATATGATCTTGATCAAGGTATTGTCGCATCAGGGAAACAGAGTGAGGAGTATAAAGTGGTAATAAAATTGAGTCAGGAAGATGCCTCACTCAGGGAGTGGAACCCGATATTGCTCACCAAAGCAATTAACTGGTTGGAGAAGTCAAAAGTGTTAGGATAATGAGAAGTAGGCATTGTTACAACGGGGTAAGGCTATCAGGTTGTGCAAAACTGAAGGCAAAAAGGTGATAAACACATTGATTGAGAACAAAAAGATTTTTGTGGAGTTATCTCTGGAGTACCAACGGCTGTTACATCTGAGCAGGTCATGGAAAATATAATGGGTGGCCAAGGTAATTGAGGCAAGCTGTTTAAAAACCATAAGAGATGGAGAGAAATGTGACAGTTTAGCTGTAATGCTAAAATCTGAGGACAGGTTGCCATATTGGTTTCATTGGATAATTGAGTTATGATGTTATGCTTTACATTCCCCCCACCTCTGAGATGTTTTAAAAAATGCCAAAGATATGGCCTTATTGCTGCTGTATGTAAGGGGACACAGAGATGTGGAAGATGTAGGGGGGGCGTGAGTATGGAAAATGTCAGATAGGAGCCACGCTAAGGTGCTGTAATTGTGGAGGAGAGCATAGTCCAGCTTATCGTGGCTGTGAGGTGAAGAAAAGGGCAGCGGAAATCCAGAGAGTAAAAACCTCTCATGGCATCTCCTACGCAGAAGCGATGAAGAGAGTGTCTCTTCAGTCGGAGGAGCCCAAACAGGACATTACTGCTGTTGCTGCAATGCCCTCTTGTGAAGTGTGTACCAAAATAAAAGCAAGATACTTTGATTATAGGCAAAAATTATTTTGTTCTTTAATTCAATTCAATTCGATTTTATTTATCTTGCACCAAATCGCAACAAACAGTTGTCTCAAGGCTCTTTATATTGTAAAGACCCTACAATAATACAGAAAAAACCCAACAATCAAAACGACCCCTGGTGAGCAAGCACTTGGCGACAGTGGGAAGGAAAACCTCCCTTTTAACAGGAAGAATCCTCCATGCAGTGTAACAAAGGGAGGGTTCAGGGTCACCTGATCCAGCCCTAACTACAAGCTTAATCAAAGAGGAAAGTTTTAAGCTTAATCTTAAAAATAGAGAGGGTGTCTGTCTCCTGGATTCAAACTGGGAGCTGGTTCCACAGAAGAGGAGCCTGAAAGCTGAAGGCTCTGCCTCCCATTCTACTTTTAAATACCCAGAGAACCACAAGTAAGCCAGCAATCTGAGAGTGAAGTGCGCTATTGGGTTGGTATGGTACTATGAGGTTTTTAAGATAAGATGGGGCCTGTTTATGGTGGCTGTTATAAACTACACAGCTCAACCAGACGAGCAAACTGAAAAAGTGAAGATAATTGTGAAGGCTGCAGACAAATACCTTGGAGTTAAGGGGCTGGGAAGGGAGAGACTTGAATAAATGCAAAAGTGCTACGAATCCTGGTTCACAGTCATGGGATGGTGGTTCATCATGGTATTAATCATTCTGCAGTGGAATGCCAGAAGTGTTGTTGCTAATGGTCAGGAATGAAAAGATTCTATATCTAATCTAAAGGAGTTGGGAGAGATCGGTGGTGCACCATGAAGATAAACTTGCAGTTAATGATATAGAAAAGGCAGAGCTTTTGGCCCAGACAGTAGTAAAGATTAATAGCTCAGGTAATCTGTATTGCCAAACAGGAGAATACTGGAATTAAAAGAACTGAATCAGGAGATAGTTTGGCTTTATCTTTTAGCATGTTTGAATTAAGAAGAACTGTAATAAATGCTCATCAGACCTCTCGACCTGGGATATATTACACTATGCTGGAATAGGCAAATCTCTGTATGCAGATGATGGAGTACTCTGGATCAGACGTGTAGAACCTTAGCTATGTTCAAAGGAAAATGCAGACAGCAATACAGTAGAGCAATGGTCTAATGCGTGGGAATTCTGACTTTCTGACTAAGCCACTGCCTTTAAGGCTGTATGGCCAAACAGGTTAATATAGTTAGATTTCTAGGAGTTCTTCGTGATAAAGCTCGAATAAAGCTTGGAGACCCTATATAGATAAAATTAAAGCAAAATGTAAGATCAACAATCATTTGCATTGTTTATCAGGTTTTACTTGTGGGAGCAGTCATTGCAAAACATTTACTGGACCTTAATAAGGCCAACACTTGACTATGGTTCTATAGCTTACATGTCTGCAGCAGAGAGCAATTTAAAACTTCTGGGCGCTGAACAAACCCAAGCCCTCAGAATTTAAGGTGGTGCATTTAAAACATTAACAGCTGTGCAGGTGGAAATGGGAGGAAGCTTATGCTTACATACTGGGTCAGTGTACAGGGGCATAATGAGACTTGCCCTGCAAAGACCGTCTTGCATCGTGCACTGGAAGCACAGTGAAACCAACTTCCTGAACTTTGGCTTGGTTTCACATATAAAGGCTGAGCAGCTAGGCTTACATAATGTATTGCCCAAGAGTCCCTTACTCATGTCTTGCTTGTATGTTAGTCCATCTGTGAACTTATACATACAAAAGGCAATCGGATGACAAATTTAGGTATGGTACAGCTACTTAATGATGCTAACAGCTGTGCCCACTTGCTAATTGTGGTGATAGTGATCAGTTCTGATAACAAACGGCTGAAATTCTTAGCCTGGCACTGTGCCAGGGTGTTAACCGCTGCCTACAACCTGTTAATGTAATTTGTATTATGTATGCAATGAGTGAATGAGTGGTGCTTGCTGCAGGTCCAGATTTCCCCTAGATCTGGTGCCGGTAAAACTCCTCAAATTCATAGCAGGCAACTTTGTTCTTATCTCAAAAATGTTGCATAGACACTCGGACACTTGAAGGTTAAACTACACTGGCATGCACAGCCATGGCTAAAACTACTAAGTAACCAGCCAAGCATTGTTAGGAAAATCAATAAATAATGTGTTATCTTTTCATTGATTTTTCATACTCAATAAGTGTTATATAACTGCTTTCTGGCTGGAGCATGTACAGTAGTGTGCAAAACTTTGTCACAAATGAGCAGACTGCAAACAGGCTTGAGGTGGAAAGTCTGAGTCCGAGAGTTGTAAGGAAAACAACTTGGTCCTTAATATCTCTGAGATAAAAGGGATGACTTCAAGAGAACAAAGGAGATGGTCCACACATCCCCCTGCATACATGAATAAACAAGGGAAAGCATGGAAAGGATAACTCTTGAAATCTAAAACACCTTCCAGACATGCTCTACTATTTTAGTGATAGAGTCTGAGCATGTCATCATTTTGTTTGCATAAACAACGTGCTCACTTCTGTCAGAATTAATATCGCTACATCTTTCAGATGTAGATTACTTATGCTGTTGATGTTCCCCACAGCTTTGTTCAAACATTTCCATGACACTGACAAAGTCACGGTACGTGCGCAGTATAATTTACATATGCAAAAGAGATGTTGCACCTGTGGCTGGATAAACACTGAATGTAGTGACGTGCATCCGCAATCTTTAAAAATGTAGTTCTCATATTTTGCAGTTGTCACGATCAGCTGTGTGGAATGTGGTTGTGGTAGTTTACAGACCCAAATGCAGTATGCAGGAGAAGGAAAGTGAACATTTAATGCTGGATCAATGAAAAAAAGCAAAACAAAAAAACAGAAAGAAAAACCCAGGAGCCACAAGGAATAACTACACTCAGGGTGGAAACACTACAGCAACGTGGGGCGACTGAGACAATAAATACAAAATGTAATGAGGCTAGGGAAACAGGTGGGGAACACAGTGGGAACAAATCAGGGATGACGAGACACAGGAAGTAGAACACAATATCAAGTACAGATGACAGACTACCAAAGTAAAACAGGAAGTAACTAAACAGAGATGAAGATTAGAACAAACTTGACACAGCGGGGCACAATGGTGAAGACTAAGAAAACAACAACAGACTGCACAAAATAAAGCTAAAGCAGAATACTCATGAAAATAACCAGAAATTGAAACAAGGAATTAGGACTCCAGATACGTGTGGCAAACAATAATAAACAATAACAAACAAACTGAGAACCAGCAAAATGTTAATAACAAGAATTCAAAGTTCACAACAGAAAACCCCTTAGTCCAAAACCCCTGACCATGACAGCAGCCGGTCCCACCCCTTGCACACAGGCTCAGAGAGAGGGATGGGGCTGGGAGGTATTAACGTGCTTACTGAAATCTGAAATCAGAACATTCATATTGTTAGTGAGCTTTGCAGCTCTCACAACAGACATACCAAGATGCAATTGTGTTTGTGCGCTCATGCTTCAGTGCATTAATGCAGCTCCTTCTCATTTGACGTGTTGAAATTATGCAAATTTTAATAGATGTGAGTAATATTGCAATCATGACTTATAAAGGAAATTGACCGAGTTAGTCAGACATTAAGTTGACAAGTTCAAATGTCATCTGATTAATGGAAAGGAGTGCTTGTCTAAGAGGAGCTTCATTGGGTCTGACCTACTGACATCCCTTTTAACAAGGTACAAATCTGAACTGCATTCAGTCACATTAAAGGATAGGCACGCACATCATTATAGCATACTGGGATACGGTGATACGGTGGCAAATATTGCGGTCTCGCTCATTGTCACGAATCTGGGAATGGCAGAATCCATTTAACAGATTGATGAATCCAGTAATATCTGCGGGCCTATTCCACCACTGAAAAGGGCTTATATGTCAAACTTGCTCTTGCAGGCCTCTTCACACACAAAACAAAATACTTTTTTTAACAAGAAGCTAAAATAGGCCCGGCTCCCACAGAAACAGAATCACCATATGAAGCATTCTAACTAGCTGTGTGCATAGTATAGTGACGGCTGTGCATTGTCAGAACAGTCAGAACAGTTACAGAGTAAGAAGGCTAACAGTATTTTTCAAGGACAGCGCACACCCTGGCTGCTCACTGTTTAAACTGTTGCCATCCAGTGAACGGCTCAGAACAATCTATTAGTGTGGGATCTTATTAAGAAACAGCTTGTCCCCCAGAGTTATAGCCTTCATTGCACTCCTCTCCTGTGTGAATACAGAGCAGAACAAAAGAACAGCAAGTACACACACAAACACAAATATCAAGAACTGTGACACGCATGCACACGTTAACACACCCACCCTCGGGGGCTGTTATCACAGAGTTCACAGAGTACCGCTGTGGATATGTAAATTAGGAAATTTGATTCAACTAAATGAGTGGCTGTTATCTTTAAATCTCTACCTGCAGAAGTGTCATTTAAAAATCCCAATTATACTACTTTTTTAAAATTAATTTGTGCTGTGTGTTTACAACATAGTAGAGATTAGTAAAAAACAAAAACAAAAAAAAAGAAGAATTTTTTTCACTTATAAAGCCCCGAAAACCAGAATCTGCCTCGCTAGCAACTCATTATAACTTTATTATTGTGCAGGTGGCAGGGCTGGTATACCGCGAGTTCACTGGTGCCCTGAACTGAGAGCATGTCTGTTTAATGAGGCGGTTTAGGTGCATAAATTAAATTATTCACAGTGGTGAATGTTGACATGCTGCATATTTCAGTCTGAAATGAAGGCGAAGATGCTGCATGGCGTCGTAACGTAAAATTGTGATAGAAATGCCAGAGCAATAGCCTGTGCATTGGCTTTAAGTGATCACAGGGCCTGTCAATATGTGAATAACCGACAAGCACATGCACAACAAAACCTTTCTTGGGTAATTCTGAATATTTTAAAACGGCTTAATATCTGCACAAATGACTGAAATTTTTACTCTTGTACTGTCAAGTCAAGTTAGTTTTATTAATATAGCGCAATATCACATGTGAAACTTAAAGGAGATGTATCATGAAAAATCTACTTTTTTAGCCCTTAAATACATTTTGTTGTGTACTTTGAGTGTGTAG
>JAVDPK010002964.1:374139-388758 GCA_034780415.1 Cichlasoma orientale
TACAGAAGGTTACATCATTTTAATTTACTAAAAAGCTTAGATGTACAGCAGACACACTCACCAGATACTTTATTAGGTACACCATGCCAATACCTGGGCAGAACCCCTTTTCCCTTCAGAACTGTCTTGATTCTTCCTGGTATAGATTCAACAAGGTGCTGGAAACATTCCTCAGAAATTTTGGTCCATATTGATGTGATAGCATCACACAGTTGCTGCAGGTGATGCGAATCTCCTGTTCCATCACATCCCAAAGATGCTCTATTGAATTGAGATCTGGTGACTCTGGAGCCCATTTGAGTCCAGTGAACTCGTTATCAGAAGCATTCCAGAATGGCTGCCTAAGAAAGATCTGCCACGTCCACAAACCATCGCAGATAAGATACAGAGCTGCTGAATCCGCTGGTTGGGACGTGCTCTGAATGGAACAAAATTGCCCTGCAGTGGATACCACCAGGAAAAACAAACAAACAAACAAACAAAAAACAGATTGCCCAAAGAAAACATGGCGCTGCACAGTCATGGCCGAGCTGGCAGACATTGGCATTGGGCGAGGTCAAGCAGAAACAATGACCAAGGACAGAACAAAGTGGAGAATGATGGTTGAGGCCATATGTCTCTCATGGGAGAAAGATGCATGTCAGGCTTTAACAGGTTAAACTGTAGTTTATACAGCTATACCGTAGATTTATTACAGTACTATAAATGAAGTTTTAAGGTGGCAGGATTTGATGGACCAAGAGGTATGGAAGTCAGTTGACAGTGACAGATAAGTGACAAGGTCAAAGGGTCAAAATTGCACGACGTAGCACTGTCTCCAGCCATTATTTGATGACCTTATAATACCACGGTTACATGTAAATTTAAACGGAAATCTCTGGATAAACGGCAATAAATTTATAATGATTAATAAATTATGTGGAATGGGTGGTGCAGTGGTTAGCAGTGTCCCCTCACAGAAGGTTCCTGGACTGAACCTCCTAGTTGGCTGCACACTTTCTGTGCAGATTTTTTTATGCTCTCTCTTGGTCTGCATGGGTTTCCTCCGGGTCCTCGGGCTTGCCTTCAGAGCTCAAAGGCATGTTGGCTTAACTGGTGATTCTAAATTGGCTACAGGTGTGGATGCCATAGTTTGTGGTTGTCTGTTTTTGCAATGGACTGGTGATGTGTCCGGGGTGTATTGCTCTCTCACCCTGTGACAGTTGATTATCAATCAGGAAAAGACTGTCAAAGCACAAAATAAAGTAATTCTGCAACAACACTGAATATAATAATAGTTACAAGGTGAGATGTTGTCACTATGATAAAGATTACACAGTTCCTGCTTCACATTGTGGAATAAAAAGAGTTTGAATTTAATGAGTGTGACTAATCAAGTACATTGGTTTTTCATCTCAGGCTCAGGAAATGATAGGTGGGATACAAAAACAGCTAAATTGGTCCCTCTTACATAAAATGCTCTTTGTTTTCAGGCTTTTTATTCTGAATCACTGAATAATGGTTCTCCTTTTACCAGAGCTGACCTTTGTGAGCCTCTAAAAAAAATTCAAATAAATTAAAAATGGGTAAAAAAAAAAAAAAAGAACAGGAACACTGTGATTAAAGGTAGATAAAGGATGAAGGATTTAAACTGGGTTTTAAGTCCTAACATTGTGACTGTTAATCGCTGATCTAAACAGTTCTGAATACAGAAAATACAATCACATGACCTGATTTCACCCATATCTAATATTTACAAAGAAAAAAAGGAATTATGACTAAGATGAGCTGTCTAACAGGACATTTATTTCCTTATTGAGTTCTTAGAATTGACATATTTTCTATTAACTGATCTGTTATAGGAAGTGACATGCACATATTTTGCACAAAAAAATCAATCAATGGAGTGTATATCTGAAAAGTGAGGTAACTTATTATCTGGCTGTAATGATTAGAAGTATTGGTCACCGCTGCAGCGGCACGTGTGTCATGGTGACACGTTTTTGTTTCGGTATATTTTTATTGATGTTTTGTATGATCTACAGTCAAAGTATGATCTTAGTTGTTTATCAGATATTAGAATAATCACAATCAGGGCCGGACATGCCACACACTGATTTTGCTGTTTTAATAAGCACAGCCACTCTTAAAGGAAAGTAAATGTTCCTCTTTTGTGGTATGAATTAGCCAGAGTGGAAAATACTCACAGAATACACAGATACAAAGAAAAGGTTCCCAAGTCTCTGTTGATATTTTAGTTACATATTGATTATCTTGAAGACTTTATTGCCCCCAATTATCATTTAGTACAAACGTCTATTAGCTGATTAAGATCAGTTACTCAAACAAGCAAGTAATAAATGAAACTAAATAATACTGAATATACTGATCAATAACAACATAATAAACTGCTGCCAATAACAATGTTATGTTCTGGTAAAGGGGATAAAGTGAAAGTTAGATTTTCAGCTTGATTTATCAGCATATAAAATATAGTGAGAGCTCTTCAGTTCTGGGTGTAATGTTGCTTGATTCACTGGCATTAAAAAAAATGGGGGGAAAAATTAACTCATTTTGGATATACAGTGGGGGGTGTGATTATTTGATCACCTTGTGTTTTGCTTTGGGATCAAATACTCTCAATTAAAATTAAACTACCATAAACGTTAAAGACCGTTCATTTCTTTGTAGGTGAGGAAGCTTATAAATGCAATAATTCCCCCCAATGTATATGAGTGGTCTGAGGGTGATGATGAAGAAGCTAATAACTCCAGCATGTCTAGGTGGAAGCATTTGATCCTTCTGCTTAATGTCTGTAATGTTAATAAATAAATTAGACCTACTCAGCAACATATAAAACTGCTTGTGATCAGACAGAATGTTCACAATTCATTTAATCCATTTAATCGTGTTAATGGACACAAGGTTTCCGGTTTTATACATGCACAGTACACGAACCTGAAAAACCCACACATCACAGTCTAAAAGAGGTTTGTAAAAAAAAAATCATGAAACTGTAACAAAGCAGTTTGTGTTAATGGACACAAATTGCAGTGCTTTGAGTCTGAAACAGCAGTAATGCCTACTTCAGGAAGAGAGAAGTGGCAGGAGTGGCGGGAGTCGCCTGACGTTGACCTTAAAAACGGCAGTTCGAATCCTGGTTTCTACACTTTCTTTCACGTGCTTATGCACTTAAAGTCCATTTTCACAGTTTGGTCAGCTTTCAGGAAAAGCTCAAGGCCGCTGTCTCAAACAAACAGTTGGTGCAGGCTGGAAACACACTTTCAAATGCAGCAAATTAGTTTCACTGTTGTAACCTTTAGTTAATTTTAGCTACCAAAACATGCTTACAGCACAACTCTGCAATAAATTATATTGTTTCATCTTTTAAAAGCTGTTGTTTAAGTTAGCTTATGGCTTGATAAGCAGTTATATATTTATAATTCTTTAAAAAAAAAAAATACCTCAGCTCTGACAGGTTTTTAATTCATTTTTTTTCCTTTGGGTTATTTGTTTGTCAGAATTACTGTCTTGTTGAAATGTGTCCAATAAGCCTAAAAAAAACCCTGTTTAAGCAGCTATTACAGGTTAAATAGGGTTGAACAGCCATGTAGGTTGATCGAATTCTATGAATTTCATATTTTATGTGATTAATGTGTCAGCCTGCAGGAAGCGCCACCACTGAAGGAGCGATTTCAGTCGTGTTTTACCGTAGTTACTACAATAAAAGCATCACGGACATTTGACACGGGTGACCTTTAGAAACGAGATGGCGCTAAAATTGTGTAATGGTTTGATGCCGAGGCCAAGGTTGCGTCTGAGGGACTGTGTGAACTGACTCACGTCTCTGCATAAAGTTTTAATATATGATACAATTAATAACAATGATTAAGCATGCTTTGCACCACAAATCTTTGCTGTTTCAGACAGACAGTTCTGTTTTTTCCTGTAAGTCATGACCTCAGAGCCCCTTTGATTTACATCTATTGTTAAGAGCACTTATGGAAACAGTTGCCCAGTGAAAGGCCAAACATGTTTACATGATAAAGATAAGAGGAAGTACTGTAAGAGAACATGCAAAAGACACATCATACAAGACGAATAGCCCTGCTGTATATTTATGTTTGATCAAACTTTATACATTTATTACTCTTTGCTGATACAAACTCGATGTTTAAATTTGATGCCATGGTGCACTCTGCCTCGTGTTGCGCAGTGGTTGTTAATCACGGACAGGACTTCTTGCTTCTGTCAAAAGAAAACGAGGCCGCAGCTCATTTTACTCGTTATGAGTCTATTCAGCTGCACAAATGGACATAAATCAAAAGCTCTTTAAAGCAGGCCGAGCCTGCTGCATGTGAAACACCTATGGCAGAGGTTTTATGACGTCAGTTATATTATCTGGGTGCAATAAAGTAGGCTGCATTTCCTGCATTAGTACCTCAGCTATTATTTGTCAGGCCGTGAGAAACCATGAGCGTGAGTGATACTGGGGGGTGAAGGTATGGCCACAGCGGGTCATGACCTGTTGCCACCCAGCACAAAAACGGGGAAGCCAGTTGCAGTGTTATAAACATTAACAGAGCGTTTATTTTTACAGAAACCCAACTTTATCATTCTTGTCCCAGACTGCATTTTTCCACCTAAAACTGTAATGATCTCAAACGTTATTAACAATTAAAAAAAGAAATGCTAAACTTTAGCACCTCTTTTTAAAGTTTTTAATCAACTGAGAGTCGCATGAGACCTTATGGTGCACTCCTATATGGCAATAAATCGGTTTCTGTACCACACAAATGGAAGTAATGGTCTCATTCTGGCACCTCCAAAAGAATTGTTCGGCTCGGCCACAGGTTACCCACAGAAGATGAGTGATAAAGCCTGGATCACAGTCTGCACATCCAGTTTTATCCTATAGGATGAAATCACTGTGTTGATTGGAGGTAAGATATGGACTCTAGCAGGCCAGTCAAACTCAGGAAGAAGAAATCAATTCTTTCAAAATTAGAAAATCATTCCCTTGTGGAGCAGATAGCAGAAAGGGCCTTCCCCTGAGACCTCTGGGAGAAAGGAAGGCGCACCGTCTTGCATTAACTGATCGTTTGGACACTGAAAATATGAGTAGTGAACTTATTAACAAATGTACCTATTTGCACATCAAGCAAACACATGGATTCATTTTGAGCTACCTCGCAAATAGACCTGTTCTATTTCGGACTCCGCAAACACCCGAGGGAAATGTCTGGCTCTTTAGATTCTGAATGCTCACAATTAAGTTATGAATTTCCTCTGCCGTTGCCATGAAGGGTTTAATACCTTCATGGTATCAAACCCTTTTTTTTTGTTGAGTTCAGTTGACTACCTGCTGCAGCTGGAAACGGGGCCGCTGGAAGGAGTATGAGCAAAGCAGAACAACAAAACTGTAAGCCAGAAAAACAGCATTCTGCAACACAGCGTGGAGCTGATGGGAAATGCACAGCGAGTGTCACAACAAGCATCCTCTTTAGTTTGGAGGATGCGTCATCCATGTTTTCCAAAAAGAACTTCTAATTTTGATTTGTCTGACCACAGAACAGTTTTCCACTTAGTCCACGTTAAATGAGCTTCAGTCCAGAGGAGATGGTGGCATTTCCGGATCATTTCCACACATGGCTTCTTCTTTGCTTTAGAGGCTTAACCTGCATTGGTGGATGTCACGGTGAACCAACTGTGTTCAGTTTCTTTCTAGTACCATTTTGCCTTTTCAGCCTTTTGTTGCCCAACTTTCTTGAGCTGCGTTCCTTTTTTTTTGTTTGTTTTTTTGGACACTTCAACCACCAAACTGTATAACAACTAATATACACTTTTTTATAAACACCACACAGCAGTCATGCCTTGCAAACATGCACAATACCTTCTGTGGAGGTGTGTACAGTCAGTGTCACAACCTGAACCTACTGTGCCCTCTGTTGGCAACTACATGTGTCAAGGGCAACAATTGTGTGTATGTTTTTCTAGCTGAGATATTATCTGTGAAACTGTTGAAATCCTGTGAGACAATTGAAACGTGTGCACCTAGATTAGTGGAGAAAAAGGAAAAAACAACAAAA
Source organism: Cichlasoma orientale (assembly GCA_034780415.1). Taxonomy (NCBI): domain Eukaryota; kingdom Metazoa; phylum Chordata; class Actinopteri; order Cichliformes; family Cichlidae; genus Cichlasoma; species Cichlasoma orientale. The sequence continues at coordinate 380,208 of JAVDPK010002964.1, forward strand.
ACAACAGCACCTCACTGTCTTGCATGGCATTGAAAATAATTGGAAATGATTGCAGTATCCACGAAAGAAGCATATTTGTTTTTTGTTTCTTTTATTGCGGTGAATAATAGCAGTGATTCAGTGCTTTATCAAAGGCTATAGATGGCATCATCTGCCTCTTGTTATATGACTGTGTAGAATATTGTGTTCTACGAAAATGATAATCATTTTTTAAGGTTGGATTGAATAGTTATTGGAGTGGTTATTGTTTGTTTACATGTTATCTGCAGCTCCATCTTTTGTATTTTGAGTTGAGCCAGAAACAAATATACTTTTATTTAGCTGCAATACAAAATATAGACAGCGGAAACTTCACTAATGGATTTGGTAATTGTAAGCTTATTTATAAGCATACAGGAAGGGCTTTGGTGGAATTCTTTACTTAAAATAAGCATTTTCTCCTCTGTTGGCTGTGCAGGTTAGCCAGAAATCCTGCACTGCACCAGGTTGCAGAGGGGAAATTTAAACACCTACAAATTTAGGATCAGGCGTAGGACAGAACTGAAATAATGAAGCTAAACCAGCCTGATCTTCAAGTTAGTGTAAATTGCATTCGTGTTATAGCAACGTGTCAGATAATTTTAAAGCTGTCACCAAGTGATGATCACTGCAGCGCTCCAGAAGTTTTCCAGCTGAAACCACATTACTGTTTTTGGTTTTCTGGCTTCGCTTCTCTAATTCACTCTCACCACTTTCAAGAGTGGCCGCAGCAGGCAGCTGTTTTCAACAAAAAAGGTATAAAAGCACTCAACACTGAAAGGCAGACAGACAAATATACCAACTAGCGAGTGAACACACGCGGAGCATGGAGCTGCAAATGAGCCAAATTTTTCCCTCGGGAGTTAGAGGAGACCAAAAAACACATCTTAAGATGGCCATAAACACAATCTGAAACCTACTGGGTACGGTCTAGTGACTTGGCTTGTGGGCGAAGCAGCCAATAGTCCGGGGCATCTACTGTTGCCAGCTAAAAAGCTGAAAACCTAAACTGTTACCTGATTGTTTTGACTGCATTTCAGCAAATTCAATCTCTCTCTAGCTCTTCACGCAGACTGTTTACCTGCATGTACACAAATCCCATCCCTCCGCTCTCATGAAGTGAGAGGTGGGGTATTCAGAAATTATAAATAACTACAACTATTTTCAAGGTAAGTTTTAACACAGCGACAAAACTAAAAACAGCGGGCGGTGTTATGGATTTAAAAAATTTTTATGGCGTTGCACTCTGAGGAAAGAGCGCGTGGGTGCGTTATCGCATGTAATGGGGAAAGCCATGAAAGGACTGAATAAGAATCACAATTTCCTGTGCATATGACTTAAAAGATAAATAGTCTTTAAGGAGAGAATCAAATTGAAGTAAGTAGGCCATTCACTGGATTACAGAGCAGCCTAAATATTTTTACAGAACAATGCAGCAGCTAGTCTATTTAAAATGGTATTAACAGAGCCGATAAGTGCACATTCTGTTTTGGTGGTGATGGTGGTAACACTTCATTCCAAACTGAGAACAGAAGAGCCTGATGCATTATGCATGAACTGATGCTTCTGAATTGACTGAGCCTGTGCACATAACCTTGCTGTCAGAAAGAGCGGACGGCAGATCCAAGAGTGTCTCAGCTGACGGCCGGTGGAGTGTGAAAGATGTGAGTACAGGCCGCAGAGGTTCTTCGCTGATTTAATGCTCATTTTTTTGTTTTTAGTTGCACAGGTCAACTATTGTAAAAGAGCTTCATTTGATGATATTTGCATAATGGCACAAAAACGATGATCGCGGGTAAGCTGGTTTCTTTTATTGCTTTGGGAGCACAGTCCAGATAAAGTTTTCAAACAGCAGCAGTGAGTATGCGAACAGCCTGCTGAGAGCATTTAAGGTGGCGCTGTAAGATGTCACAGGTGCTTTTGAATTTCCCAAAAGAGCAGAATTAATCCACTATGTGGTTCCATTACTTGAATCACCAGCAAGGTGATTCCCAAAGAGGTATTAGCTGAGAAGAAGAAGTGGCAGGCCTAAAAACCTATCTTCGGCAGATGAACTGTGTCTGAAAGTCATGTCCTTAAGAAATAGACCTGACACAGGATCTGAGAGATGCATTTGGTCCTTCATCCATCTATTGTTTGTCGAAGGCTCGGAGAGGGTTGATAGAAGCTATTCTTAAGGTAGGAAAACAGGGGGGATAGGCTGAGGTGTGCCAAATTACAGAAGAACTGGGCTGAAAATCAGTGGCAACGGGTTTTTTGGAGTGATGAATCCAAATTTAAAATTTTTGTTTCAAATCAAGGCTGGCGACCTGTCCAGGGTGTACCCTGCCGCTCACCCTATGACAGCTGGGATAGGCTTGTGACCCTGACAAGCATAAGGGGAAGAAAATGGATTTTTTTTAAAAATTTTTTATTAATTAATGGATTTAATTCATTACTATCAGGCTGTCCTAAAAGCTCCCTGAAAAGCCATCAGTTAATCCAAAATGCTACAGCTAGAGTACTGACAGGGACTAGAAGCGAGAGCATATTTCTCCCATATTGGCTTCTCTTCATTGGCTCCCTGTTAGAACCAGAAAAGAATTTAAAATTGTTCTCCTCACATACAAGGTCTTGAATAATCAGATCCCATCTTATCTTAAAGACCTCGTAGTACCGCATCACCCCAATAGTTCACTTCGCTCTCGACTGCTGGATTACTTGTGGTTCCTAGGATACTTAAGAGTAGAATGGGAGGCAGAGCCTTCAGCTTTCAGGCCCCTCTTCTGTGGAACCAGCTCCCAGTTTGGATTGAATTGAATTGAATTGAATTGAATTGAATTGAATGGACAGTTGTATGGAGGAGGTCAGGAGAGAGGTACAACAGTGAGTTTCTACAGCCATCTGGAGGCTCTGTCATGGGTTGGGGCTTCATTTCACCCATTGGTGTTGAGAAGGTTGTCAAAATTGATGGAATTATTAACACAGAAATGTATCATCAGATTTTGATCCACCATGCAGTACCATCTGGAAAGTCTCTGCTTGGTGATTACTTCATTTTCAGCATGACTACAACCCCAAACACACACAAAAAAAAGCATAATTGGATATAAAGACACACAGTGGAACACTATCAATCATGCATTGGCCTCCCCAGGGCCCAGATCTCATTATCATGGAAGCAGTGTGGGATCATCTTGACTGAGAATGGAAACAAAAAATAGCCAGCATCCGAAAAAAAAAATAAAAAGCTTTGAATGTTTTTCAAGAAGCCCGAAGAACTATTCCTGAAGACTAAAGAAATTACAAGAAATCTTGCTCAAGAGAGTCCACGCTGTGCTGACTAATAAAGGTGGTCAAATACCAGATGTTGTCTTTCAAGCTACAAACTCTGTTTTTGCCTGATTCACTGTAGTCGCTGCCCCCATTTTCCTTGCAAAATATGAAGAAATGAGGGGTGGCTCAAAACATTTGCACAGTGCTGCATATTTGGCTCCATTCATTTAGTAGAAAAACCAGCAAAATTTAGCACTCACGTTTAAATCTGCATGAGCTACAGGTAGATTAGACCACATACAGGGGTTGGACAATGAAACTGTAACACCTGGTTTTAGACCATAAGAATCCCTTTCAGACAGCTTCCTCTTGCCTCCACAGTTAATCCTGTTGGATGTGGTTCGTCCTTCTTGGTGGTGTGCTGACATTACCCTGGATACCGTGGCTCTTGATACATCACAAAGACTTGCTGTCTTGGTCACAGATGCGCCAGCACGACGTGCACCAACAATTTGTCCTCTTTTGAACTCTGGTATGTCACCCAGAATGTTGTGTGCATTGCAATATTTTAAGCAAAACTGTGCTCTTACCCTGCTAATTGGACCTTCACACGCTGCTCTTACTGGTGCAATGTGAAGTTAATGAAGAATGGTCACCAGGCTGGTCCAGTTTAGCCATGAAACCTCCCACACTAAAATGACAGGTGTCTCAGTTTCATTGTCCAACCCCTGTAGCCGCTGCTATAAGTGCTATAGGCTGCTCAGGCCGCTGAGGGATTTCAAAGGATGCACTGATCACTTCTCCTTCACTCCCCCCCCCCCTTTTCACTCCCAGTGTGTCCAGATGCCACAATTACATGTCATTAATATTCATCTACTCTCTCCTGTAGTTTATGTTTTTTCTTGTTTGTTGTTCGTGGTCTCTCCGTACTTCACTTTTCTCTCTTCTGTATCAGCTCAGCCTCCTTCTGGTCACATTAGATAGTTGCCCCTTCCTGAGCCTGGTTCTGGCGCAGATTACTGTACAGTGCTTCACTGGGTTCTTCTAAACACAACCACCCGTCTCACGTTTCTCATCATAAAAACACGGAGTCTCCACAAAATTTTAGTTGTACACAAAACTTCATCAGGCTGATCACAACACAGCGCACATACCAGCTCTAATTATGCTGATTTGTTGAATTACAGCCACATTACAAATAAATCAGTATTCTGACTGAATGAAAATTAGACACTGCAAGGCACGCAGTGCTTTCCAGCCATGATTTGAAACCTGAGGTTAATTTTCAGATGCAGCTCTAGTGGATGCACGTGCAAAGAACTTTTTTAGATTTTACCCACAGACAGAAAAGTCTGCCTGACATGTTTTTAAACAGCTGCATGATTTTGTACCTCCACTCAATTTTGACAGGACACAATGTAAGACTGGGCATTTTGAAATAACTGTTTTGGGCAGCCTTCATAAAACAGCGGATATTTTATATAAAGGACTTTTTACTTTATTTATCTTGTCAAAATGTGACTTTTTCACAACATTAAAGCTGCTCTTTAACCATAAATGCAGGCAAGGCAGGATTTTTTGCTGAAACGCAAAAACTCCATACAACTTTTTGATGCAACTTTTGTATTTAGAGCCGGGGTCATGACGTCTGAGAGACGATACTAAAGACGTCCTGTTGGTGCACGTCACAAATCAGTCATTTGTTTTCTCTGGAGCTGCACAGGAACATGGACTGAAGAGCTGACTGTCATAGCATGGGAGAAGAAACAGAGATTTGCAAAAGCAACAGCAAATGTTTGACCCATCAGGACCCAGCAGGAGGAATGACTGAAGCAAGCAAAAACTGTTTAAATGCCCAGTTAAGCACTTCGCTTGGCAGCACAAAAACTGGATAAAATTGGTGGGTGTGAGTGCTTATTTTAGAAAAAGCAAAGCTGTTCACTGTGTTTTAACAAAGTTATGGCTAAATTGTATTTTCAGAGTAAGAGGTTTAAAAAACCTGTAGGTAATTATGAAGGCTTATGCTTGCATTTCAATCTAACTCTGATATGAGCTCACAGACCTTCTCTCTGTGGTTCAACAGGTGCCTTTCCGGGTGAATCACAGAGAGGTATATAAAGAGCTTTGGGGTCTGAGGAGTGAAGCCAGTGCAAAAGTGCTTTAAACCTGCTGATAGTAACTCTTAGGGCTGCAAAAAAGGTCAGTTTGAATAGAAATCTACAGGGAAAATAACCCTTTAGCCCCCCTTGTCTCTTTTTCTAATGACTTTAGGGTCTCAGTTGGTAGGTTCAGGTTTTATTAAATACAACATCTTGCTATGCATTATGAAAAGGGCCATCTTCATTAGAGTCAAAAAAGGAGGATAAGGAAGTGTATGCTGCACAGCAGGCAAGCCAAGTGTTTTTGGCTTGTTTCAAATTCCTTCTACTGTCCAAAGATTTGTATACTGACTCTAAATAAGCTGTAAATTGGCACGAATGGTTGACTGTCTCTCCATGTTAGCTCTACGATGGCCTGACTTTCACCCAGTGTCAGCGTTCTGTCCTCAATAGGACTGACTGAGGCCAACAAGTAAAGTAGCAAGTGAACAGGAGACTGGGTGTTCAAACCCAATTCTACTTTGATTTGCTTCTTCACTTCACAGCTGTGCTTCAGTAACCATAAGTTCCGTGAACGATGGCTCATGTAATAAAAAATTAGGTGAGCCACATGGAAAAAAGTGCCTCAGGTTTACATTATAGCTGGCAAGTGCAGATGAACAATCCACTGAGAGAAAAGAAAAAGACGTAAGTGCACTCCTAAATGAGCAGCTCGAAACTGATCCTGCCACCTGAAGCCCATCACATAATTCCAAACCATGGAAAATAAATTGAGTACAGAACACATCTACAGCTGCACTAACACATCTTGGATGAGCCCCAGGCAGATCTTCTTTGGCTCTTACGTCCAGATTGTGTTTTTCATTCAACAAATACAACAGATGAATTGACTTATTTTTTTTCTTTTTGAGACAAAGTTGAAAACCCTGATCTCTTAAGTATTTTCACATGTAAACTATGATTTTATTATTATTTTTTTCCATTTCTAGCCTCATGTGCTGCCTTTTCTTATAGCGGGCACTCTATATAACATGACCTACTTACTATCATTTTAACTGGCTCTCACTGTTTTTGTTTCTTGCTCATGTAGTCCTCTCTGTAGGGAAAGCCTTGGAAGAAAGGAAGCCTTCATTTGCACCTGCTTGGAGCCTTATGCTAGCTTATTTCTTCACAGACCTCTATGGAGATATTAGAATTATATGCAATCCCGGGACTCACTGACGCAATACGTAATTGTTCCAGCTGAAACAACCCCCTCTGCTGTCTCAAACATACACTGTTAACCCTTAAGTAAAAAAACAAACAAACCCCACAACAACAAAAAAACAGAAGCAACCCTTAAGCTTCATGTTTTCTAATTCTAATATCCTGCAATGCTACAGTAAGTTATTACCACCAGCAACTGAATGTGATCAGTATAAATAGATCTCAACCTCTTTCTTGTGTTTTTAAATGAATGAAAGCTATGGAAATGAATGAAACTACAGTATAGGCTAACCTAAATAAATTAATTAAGCGGATGCATGATGCCAGGATCCCCCCCACCGCCACTCCACCCTCTCCCTCCCTCCCTGCCTCTCTGCCTCCCTCCACATTTTCCCGATTAATCTCTGTCTGAAGGGAACGTGGCTGCGGCGCATTTCCAGTCCCCTCCTCTGTGGACCCTCCAAGCGTCTCCTTTTCTCTCCACCACCGACCAGAAGCGCGTCAAACAACTTTTACATTCAGCTGACATTTTTTTTTTTATTGGCTTCGTTTTGCGCTGTTTGATTCGTCATTTTCAATCATGACCGCACAGAGAGCACATGGTCAGAAGCGACTTGCAGATCAGCAGCTTCAAGGTGAGAATTTATTTCTACATTTATATTAAACATTTCTTTAAAAAAAAAAGTTTCGTGCTGCTTCTGTTTGATCTTGTTTTAAATATTCTGCATTATTGCCTATTTAATTAGTTGTATGTATTTTGTCTGCTTCTGCTTTTTTGGCTAATGCTTGTAAGTATTGGAAAATGCTAAATTAACACCAATCAACTTAAATATTAAAGTATTAATAAACCTTTTACAATATGTTTTAGAGATGCCACTCAAAACGTCATTTTTTAAACCACAGGCTGATTATAATTCCTCATAGGTGTGTTAGAGAAATATGATGTTGAACTCTCGTTAAGGTTAATTCTCATAATGCTGCCCATACCATATTAGTCTAATAACCTTGGACTTACAGAGTGATACATGAGATTTGGCCACATAATTAACCTTTCAGAGGAAGTCATTAGCATCTATCAGTGCAGTGTGTGTAATGGTAATTATTCCCAACCGTCATCAGCTGACGGGAATGATTTCAGCCATATTATTTTGCCACTGAAGGCAATGTTCTTCAGTCCTTGAGGGAATCTGTCACTTAAATGTATAATTGTTTTCTCTCTGTGCAGTAATGACAGTAATCTAATGGCAATGCTAATTATTTATATAGCACATTTCATTACGTGTAAACTCACAGAAGATCAAAGCATAAAAACCTGCGTAGGTTTGCAATGTCTTCTGAATTCTGAAGCAAAAATTATAAAAAATTTTTTACAACATCTGATTAATTTTGTTGCTGCTTTTTCAGGCTCGGAGTCTCCTTAATGTTTCTAGTTTATCAAGTAGAAAACAAAAGTGAATATACAGTAATTCTCTTTGAACCAAATGATGCAGATATAAACGTTCATGCTAAATAAACAAACTTAAATTGGCCTTTATTTGTTTTGAGTGATCATATGCTGCTGACATTATCGCATTAATTATTTATTCATTGACCATTTTTGGCTCCCAGCTGCCTGGCTCTTATTAAACATCTGTTTGCTTTAGCGATAAAGGATACCAAAAGTTGTGCCAAATAATAGAAAATGAATGAACCACACGGCAACTGCATTCAATTATTAGTAAATAAATCAATTGCAAGTGAACAATAATAAGCTTTAGTTAAAGACCCAGTCATGCTAGTTTCTTTTTCTTTCTGCAATAATGATAATAACTGAAGCTTTTAAGCAAGATGAATTTAGGTCTTGCATTGTGGGAATTTGTGCATCAGTTCAGAAGTTATTACACAATATAAAGAAATATTAAGCTTAAGTTTGACCCCAATAAGCAGCATCAAAGAGCTGCTAAACGGGGGGGGGGGGGGGGGGGGGATCCGTT
>JAVDPK010002964.1:388768-406277 GCA_034780415.1 Cichlasoma orientale
CCCCCCCCCCCCCCCCCCCCGCCTCGTCTGATCACAGCACGGTCTGTTTTATCTTCTTATTTTCTTTTAATAGCAATATCCCAGTGATGAATACAGCCAGAAATCAGCAGAGGATGTTTTGACACCTTCAGCTGTTCCTCCGGCTTTCTTCTCTACAATGGAGCTCTCTTTTCAGGGCTCCTCTTTAAACTTATCAAAAATGCTCCACAATGTCAGCATTCCTCTCAACAACTCGGGGAATTACACTAACGACCAGTTTGCTGAAGACAGCCTCTTTGAAATCCTGGGTCCACAACGCTCTCCCTTTTTCTTCCCAGTGACCAGCGTGTACCTGCTCATCTTTCTCATCGGCTTGTCTGGAAATCTGCTCACATGTGCAGTCATTGCAAAGCACAAAAAAATGCGTAACCCCACAAACTTTTACCTAGTGAGTCTGGCTGTGTCGGACCTCCTCGTGCTTCTGTTTGGGATGCCCTTGGAGATTTATGACCTGTGGCAGAACTATCCATTCCCCTTCGGTGAGGGCGGCTGCTACTTCAAAACGTTCCTCTTTGAGACGGTGTGCTTCGCCTCCATCCTTAACGTCACAGCTCTGAGTGTGGAGAGGTACATAGCTGTGGTGCATCCACTCAAAACGCGATACCTGTCGACTAACCAGCATGCCAAGCGGGTCATCACCATTGTGTGGGTGGTGTCGATGATCTGCGCGATCCCCAACACCTCACTGCACGGCATCTTCTACCTGCCAGAGAGAATGGAGGAGTCAGCTATATGCACTGTGCTGAAACCTTTGTGGATCTATAACCTGGTCATGCAAATCACAACTGTCTGCTTCTATTTTATACCCATGATGGTTATTAGCATGCTGTACTTAGTCATGGGCCTACACTTGGGGAGAGAAAGGCGTCAGTCCAGTGGGAACCTGGGAAAGAACTGTTGCAGCACTCGAAGGAAGATGCGGGTGGAGAATGGCCGCAGGAGACAGGTCATCAAGATGCTCTGTGAGTTTTTTCCCTGTCTTCAAAAGGCAAGCATTGCTCTATCATGCTGCTCCGGCTTGAAAGCATATCTCCTTTAATCTGTATTGTCACTGCCAAGGCATGATCCCACCGACAAAACATGATGAAAACAGAGAGTAAATAATGACAGAGGATTATCAGCAGTTTGCATGGATCATTTAGATTTTGGAGGGCTTCCTTTTGAGTTGCATCTCCTAATTCTGCAGCTTGACGAGATTACATGTTAGTACAGTTTAGCCCATCCACCACACTGGAAGATCCTTTTACTGGAGCTATTTGTTCTTATTATGAGGAAATGCCTATTACAGCAACCATTTAAAAATTCTCCCACCATGAATAGCAAATAAAATAGCATTAGATGCCAATCTGAAAACCTATTTTCTGAACCAGCTGGCAATTATTGTGAGGAGTAAATTATCAGAATATTCGTTATGAACACAATTAACAGTCCATTAGTGGTAATTTCACAGGAAATGTCTGTGTTTTTTGTCGTGGCTCCTCTCATGAGTTTAGAGTGGATGGGTCCTCGATTGTAAAAAGGTGATGTCACTGTCTTTATATTTGTGCAACCAATCATAATTTAGCAGCATAGGAATGGTTATTTCTGAAAATCTGCAACAAAGAAACAAAAAACATCCACACCCACAGTTTTTAAAGGGTTCATATATCATTCACTTATAATTCAAGGCATTTTTTTCTCTTAAAATATATATTGCACCCTGAGTCACAAATATCTTTTATTACAGGAAAAGGCCCAATGGGTGAAGTAATATAACAGGTTTCAGGTAGAAAAACAAATATATACACTGACCTTTTCTGTATTTTTTGATATCCATGCTGATATTTGAGAGTTATATAAAAGCATATAACCATATTTATATCCATTTTTAACAATAACAATAACAACAAAAACACATAAACATCTAACTCCCTCAGCTGCATACTAAATAGTAGCAACGCTGCAAAATAAATCCATTTCCCAGTTCTTATTTTTTGCATCTCTAGAATATAATTACATGTTGCAGTAATTCTATGTATTCAAGAACATGCAGTACATTTTCTCTAAGAATTATTTTCCCAGCGCTCCAGTAGTCACACAGATGTTGCTGTAGAGTTTTCTTCTAAACTAACAAAAGTTATGTTTACATTCGGTGTTCCTCTCCGAGGTGTGAAATGTGAATTCGTGAGGTACAGCAGAAGTGTTGAATTCATGTTCCTTTCTTGTAAAACAGAAGAGCAAGCGGTTTTCCCTTCCTCTGCCTTTGTTGGCTCAGTGCAGCACAGTGTGCAGGTACGTTCTGTACAACTGCGTGACATAAAGCAAGCAGGTACAAATGCCTCCGCAGCACTGCTAGATGTGTGACACATCACAGGAGACCTTTAAAAGAGGTGTTTCACAACTGAAGATCTTTTAGAAATGATTATAAATTCATAAGCGCCTCGGAGGGTATTTTCTGGTTCCTCTGCAGGCGGATCCCTTCGTCGTAAATGCCGTGTTATGGAGACTGGGCGATGACAAATTACAAAACAAATAAAAATAAAACATGAAAAAAGATTGTTTTGGTTTGGACAGCTGATCAGAGTTTTTCTGCTGTCATCCTCCTTATCTTGTTTTAGGTTTAATGTGTTTCGCATCTGCCTCTGTGAGCAGCGAACCTGATAAAAATGTTCTCTTTGTAACTGATTTCCACTCCATATCAACAATTTAAAGGGTTTAAAGTTAGTTATTGGACATAAAGCTTTATTTTAATGCTGATCATCTTCAAATATAAAGCTTGTGTTCCTGACAATGCTTCCTGTATCATTGTATGTGCGCATGTTTAATCTAAAACAGGGCTTACAGGCAAGTAAGAATTGAGTATCAGTGTTTGCACATAGACTATTTGATCTCCTGAGATGCAGTATAGTTAATTTAAACTCATGCTGTTCAGCCAAACTTAGTTTTCTAATAAATTATAGTGAAAATCCTAAAGTTTCTTCGGCCCTGACTTAGTAAAACATACACGTAACAATTATGCAAAAAATTGCATCGAGAAAAATATGGTTTCATGGTCTGAGTATTTCAATCAAGATTAAATATAGGCTTGATGAAGAGCTGGAACAAGATGAAGTAGAATATAAATATGATTCTGAACTGTAAAATACAGGATTTTGTCCGAACTTTCAAAGTTTAGATCAGAGAAAATGATAAAAAGCAGCGTGTAAAGGACTTAAAAACTCTGTAGAAACCGAGTGCTAAATGTCATATTTAGAAATGTAAACATGTTGGCAGTGTGTCGAGTGCCACCAAGCGAAGCTTGATGCCGTATGTCCGCCATCATAAAAAGCCAAACACTGTCTGCGCCTGCTGGACCTCCTGCAGGGAGAGCCCCTGAGAGCATTATGCCTGGATTATTTGGCAAGGATTGTAATAGTGCTCCAATAATGCTGAGCATCGTCTGCTGCACAGAACGAAACATTTACATCTGAACAGTCACTGAACCCTAAAATTATTAAGGCTTATTGCACCTGTTTGAATTTGTTTCTAGCCTCATCTGTAGACTAAGATTATGGCTTATGTTAACCTCCTGAGACCCTGTGTCCACATACGGGGGCATTACATTTTGACTTCGTTGGACCTTATACTTCATTGTGCTCAATAGTATTTTATACTTTGTTAAGTCATGTTGTTTTTGTTGTGTTATGCTATAAAATAATCCCAGTGTCCACATCTGAGGACATCTTTTTTTTCTCACAAAAGTATGTAACAACCATGTAACAAAGTACAACTTCCTGTTCAAAGAGGAAGCCTAGTTTATATAGATATCAGGTCCATCTAATCACAGATATCTAGGAGAAATTGAAAATGCATCGCAAACAGGAGCTCGGGTCTCAGGAGGTTAAGGGAAGCTCATTGTTTCTGTATGCTGCTGACAGATTGTGGCTGCTGAAGTGCAACATTTGCTAAAGAAGATCCTCAATTATAGGATAGTAGTTTGCTGAATTTCCATTTTCAAGAATCTCTTGACTCATTTGTCTTGAGGGCATCAATAACTAATCTGACTGAGTGTTACAATATTACAATTATTATTCCGGTATTACAATTTCACAGTGTAGGTGTGTGTGTGTGTGTGTGTGTGTGTGATGCGTTTATCTGTCCTTACCGCCTTGTTCTCATATCCAGAGAGTCAAACACCACCATGTTTTCAAAGCTGTTGATGCAACAAGCTTTTGTCATATATTGATGTCTACAAAGAACATAATAAAGAAAATAAGGGCATTTAAGCACAGCGCTTAAGCTAATCGGGCTAATGTGGTGGGAAAGAAATATTTGAACTTAAAACACAACATTTTCCTAAACTGGATTTTCCTGGTGCCTACAACAAGCTCCCAAACAACACCAATGGGCAGCCTTCACACTGACAAATTTGTGCGATGTCAGCAGCATCTGACAGAATAACACTAATTTAGACCCTGGGGCAAGAACACATTAGTCTTTCAAGTTTTGCTAATGCAACATTTGCAATAGCACTGACTGAACCCACCAGAACACCCGGTTCTGATCCACCCATGTATGAAGACTGAGTCCAAAGAAGGGTTCATTAAAGGGAGCTGGAAATCCTTATTTTTTAATTTGCAGTGTGTGCCTGTCTTTCATATAATGCATCTTCATGTTAGCTCTTAGTGTTTACTAAACAGCTATTCAAATAAGGTTAAGGAGGGAAATCTCTTTTGCATTTTTATGAGGGACCACAAGCCAGAATATTAGTAACCAGGAGTTTAATTTTAATATTTGAAATACATTCTGCAAAAATGTCTATGAGCATCTTTTTTCTCTCCAGCAATCGTGGTGGCGGTGTTCGGAGTCTGCTGGGCGCCCTTTCACATCGAGCGCCTTCTGTGGAGTTCCATCAGCCAGTGGACTGACTTGATGCACAACATTTATCAATATGTCCACATCCTGTCGGGCGTCTTCTTCTACCTCAGCTCTGCAGTCAACCCGATCATCTACAGTCTGCTCTCCACACGGTTCAGAGAGTGCTTTCGGGAACTCGTTTGCTCCCACGGGGAGGACAGCAACTCTGTCAGAGACTCTCCTCCTTTTCCTAAAATTTTACTGGATCCTTCCATCTCAAGTTCCAGATCTCAAGCTGAGGGGAAAGACTCCAATGCTTTCATCCCTTTGCTGTCTACTAACATGACGCTGAGTATGGACACTGAAATCCTCACATGTGCTTGCAAAGAGACAATATGCAAGACTTCTGTGTTCTGATATTTTATTTGAATAAGCTACAAAGCAGCTGGTGCAGAGATACTTTAAACCAATAGATTAACATTTTGGATATTAGGTTTATTTGCTTTCAAAATGTGCTGACATGATGCTCTATGATGAATACTATAAAAGGCTGTGTCCTAAGAATTTTTGGCAGTCAGACTCTAATGGGAACAGAATAGAGCATGAAGTTAAAGGATACTGTTACTGGAACTCCTGGTGGTGGAGTAAAAAGATAGTTGATGAACGGTGGGGGTGTAAGGTGGGGATAAGGAGAAGAAATATGTGAAGGGCACAGTGACAGATTACAATGAAGATAAAGAATTGGAACGAATGGCTGATTGGCTTGGAGAGCGCAGCCATCACTGGACGAGAGAAGCACCAATTAAAAATACCTGATATCGCTAACAGGAAAGGAGGCTGAACGTGTGTGAAAACACCTTTATTACTGAAAAGATGCATAAATGTTTAAGGTGAAAGGCAGATTTTTGTTACTCTTGAGAGCCAGGCTAGCTGTCCCTCTAAATTTACAGTCTTTAGGCTGAGCTTAGCTTGTCTGTGGCTCCAGCCTCGTGTTTAACAGCAGCATTATGGACATTCTCGTGTAACCCTCGCTAAGAACGTGAATGAGCACGGTTTCGAAAATGTTTAACTATTGTCTTAAACTCCTTACATGTCATTAAAGAGCTTGTATGTAACTTTTCTCTTTGCTTCTTCGGAGCTATGAATTATATTGTTCAACAGTGCCTGCACCTGCTGTCTTATTTTGTAACTGCTGTATGCCTTATGTGGGAAAGAAGGACAGTCAGATCTGAGCAGAATGGTTACATGTTGTGATTGATTTATTGTATCGGAAACTCAACGTGATGCCAATCTGCAAAAATACGTTGTACATTTCTCTGTGTTTCAGTGGCACAAAGAATGTAATAATTTACTGTGATCTTGTTTTTTTCCTCCTGTTGCATGGCGAGCTGCTAAGCTGTTGTTCACTGTGATTGCAAACATGAAAACTGATTATGGCTATTGTGTAACGGCTAATTTAAAAGCAAAATAAATATCTAGCAGTCCATACATAGCTGTTATATGTCTGAACTATGTAATGCTCGCAACATATGATTAGAGTTTTGTTACGTTGATTACTGAACCATGAAACCGAAGAGTTTATTAATCACAACTGCATTATGTATTTTTTTTCTTCCTCAGGAGTGTATACCCCCCCCCCCCCGTGTGATGTTAACCAAAATAATACGCTAGGATAGAGAGATTGGTTGAATGTATCAGCTCTTAAAGTCACTATTAAGTTGTCCCAGCGCCCGTGCTACAGTATGTAACCGGCCTGCAATATGTATCAATCTTCATCAACACCACCACATATTACAGGCTGTACGCCACAGCAGTTTACTGTATGTTATCCCCACCTTTTTGCTTATTTAGAGGCTGTAAGGCATCCTTGATCCGATTGCCTCTTTTAGACCTATTGGCTTCGATCAGGCTGTTTTGCCATGAGGAATTACTGTTGCAGCAGGGTGGAGGGGCACCGCACACACACACACACACACACACACCTCCTCAAATATGTTGACAATTGCTATCACGGGTTGGGAAACTTCAACAAATTGCCCGATCCTTTAACAAGTCTGAGCAATGGTTGAGAATCAGTGCATGGTATAATAAGCATGTTTGGTTTTTTTTTCAGTACACTGCATGAGCTGAATTATATTTTTGCATCCCACTACTCATCAGAACGAGCTTCAATCTGTCAGCTGTGACAACACCGAATTGCACAGCAGAATGCCAGGTTCAATATTTCATCCAGCGGGATGAAATGGATACAGCAGGCAGATTTGCATTCACATTCACTCACATTCACTCATTGGACTGGATGCTTGAACACTAAACAACATTTTCAATACCTATTTCATTTCCATAACATTCTCAGACGATCTAACACAAAACAAAACACTGGCCTTTTCTCTATGAGGGTTATTTTTGTGCTTTTGAACATGTTATCTTCTTCAAAGCGGAGTATTCATATTCATATTGGTGTTAGAGGTCGGGATGAATTGGAGTCCATTTTTAGGGATTATACAGGAGAGTCACACAAGCACCCAGAAGTGTCCCCCGTCCCTAATCGCCTCTTATTGTGGAGCAAAATCAATTTGCGCCTCAGTGACATGTCACTGCATGCTGCTTTTAAATCATCAGTTTAGAATCTGTGGCAACACACTCATTTAATAGCTGATATTTCTGTTTGCCATTTAAACGTCCCACTTTTACCTGCCGGGAGTAAAGCAACACAAAGACAGTGTTCACCAGAGACAGATGAATATGTATGAGCGACACATTTCCTGCAACTTCAATCACGGTTTAAGAGTTGAATACAAAATGAATGTAAATGTTCACGTAAATGGCCACAATAAGGGTTGTTCCGCAGTTCTCTTTGATGAAAACTCGAGAGCAGAAAGATCACAACGATGTGAAATTTAAATGAAGACGGGGGGCAAAAAAAAAACAACACAAGCACTCTCACCACGGTGTGAATTTGTTCAGTTCTCAAGTGTAATGAAGGGCCAGCATGAGAAGGACATTCATATATTCATATACATTCATATACAATACATTTTCTGTGAAGGACATTATACAGTTGGTCGCCACGCTTATATCAAGAGCACATACATCACGTCTTTGACCTCTAGAATAATCTCAACATCTCATTTCAGTCATTCAGTATTGTAGAACGCCTGTTTACAGTCCCAGACATGACGTCTGTCTTTAGGCCACAGCGCAGTTACAGTTCAGCTGGAGAAGGATGGCCTTCGGGGTATTCTGACCACATTATATGTGTTCAGTCCCGGTGCATCAAAACCAGGGGCCAACCCCTGCTTATTAAACACATAGAAGTTAAATAACTGGCCATCTTGGGCTTCCAGGGACACTGAAGCAGTGCCGACTCGCAGGACACAAGGGTACTCTTTTTCAAACACTACCTTAAACACACGGTCAACCAGGTAGTTAAGCTTTATTGTCCTGTACTTCTCTGGGATCAGCTCTTCAATCTGAGGACCAAACTGCTGCATGATCAGGACTCCGTCCGGCCCGACTTTGATCTCGTAGAAAGTGATGTTGCTGTAAGTGAAAAATCCGATGTAATGATCTGGGTTTGGCGGAGCTACGAGGACCTTCTTGGCCTCTCTGAAGGCTTTCTCTATGGCTGGGACAATGAGGCTGTAGGCCTTTGTGACCACATCCTGCTTCTGAGACCGGCTGCCTGCCATCAGCACCACTAGGCCAAGTTTCAGTCTGGGAACCAGGGAAAAAGTGGCTGAGTAGCCATCCAAATCCCCATCTTTACGCAACACTTCATAGCCCTTCAGCTCATTCACCTCCCACGGTGTTCCGGTACGGTTAGCAAAGTAATCCTTATCGCATCTAAAGAGCGGGGTCAGCATGATCTTCAAAGAGTCTGGCTCCAGCAGCTTGCGATGATATGCACCCAGCAGCATCATGGCGAGCTTGGCCAAATCTGCAGCCGTCGAGAACATCTGACCAGAAGGCCGGTACCAGCCAAGATCATAGAGCGGGGCTGGCTTTCCATTTGAGTACACTCCAACAGCCAATTGGCTCTGCATCCCCGGGGTGAGGTCAAAGCTGGTGTCTTCCATCCCCAGCCGGTCAAGGATGTTTTCTGTGATCCATCGCTGATAGTCAGCTCCAGCCACCCGCTCTGCCATCACATGAGCGAGCAGAGAGAAGGCGAGATTGCTGTAGTGACATCTGGAAGAATAGAGATAAAAAGCATTTTGAAAATGAAGAAGAATAAATGATATTTCATGTTGAAGCTTTTCTGAAATATTCCATGTAGTTTAAGTGAGTGAGACGTCTGAACAGAGCATGTAGCAGAGAATATAATATAAACTGCTCCCATGGTGGTGCAGTACAACATCATACCACAGAGCTGGCACTTTAAAGACCAATTTTCTCACATGCACCTTTTTTTAATGAAGTCTAAAAAAAAAGTGCACGCAGTGCACGTGTAAAACTGGCAATACATAGTGAAAAAAGTGCAAACAGCTGATCAGGTTCTGTCTTAAGGTAAGCAAATAAGATTTCAGCACTTCCAAAGTGTAAAAATGAGAAGTTGCTTCCAAATCTTACACGACTGATTATTTCTTGGCCGGAATCAGTAACCTCCTCTAAATCCGAGCTCAGTTTCCCGCGTGTTTAATAAAAACACAATGTGGCGCGTGAGATATTAACATCTCACTTCTTTAATTAAAGGTCAGATATTTTGCCAATCAGTGTAACATGCACTGACAGGTACAGTATTTGGAAAGATCTGAGCCAATTAAACTTGACATTTAATTACGCAACCTCCCCCAGGTAAAAATCTAAGTAGTATCAAAAGCGAGGCGCTGCAATCACAGAGCAGGATGTAGCTCTAATGTAAGAGATAAGTAACAGAAGAATACTTTTACACTGCAAGAACACCCCAGAATTTACCCATTAAAAACAATGGCGCCAGCTCAATAAAAGAAATCATACTTGGTGCCTGGATCTGCGATGAGGACGTCATCTTGTAGAAGATTGATTGCAGATTGAGTTTTCCCTTTCCAAAGCAAATTTGTAGCCCGAAGCCTCCTGGGCAGCCCTGGATTAAACAACATAGTGTTAATTAGAAAAAAGGTTTAATTAGTTAACAAAAGGGTGAATTAGTCTTCTCAAGCATGCATCATTTACCTTGTAACAACACTTTCTTGATACACAACAAATTCAGACTTCGCTGTAAACGATTATTATGTTCAGCCCGTGCAGCTTGATGACAAATCTTGAGACATGGTTGGATTTTTAAAGACCTATTATCCTTCCTTGCCCCAGATGTGTCTCTCATATTTTAATTCATTACACAGACTGAAGTGTTATTTACTGAAAACTTCTTCAGATAAACAGGTTCCTGTTTGTGCATGTCCAATGCTTAATGGATGTTACAGATCTGAACAGCTCCTGAATGTTAAATATTTTTTACTGCAAGTAGTCCAAGTGCTGTTTTGGACGTCTGTGTCAATGAAAATGCCGCAGATGTTTAGGATCAAATCAGAAGCGGTTTTAAAGATAACGATGGCTTTAAATGACAGAAAGAGACGTCGAAGCAGCGCGAGCTGTGCTCCTCTTGTTCTTCATTCATTGTTTGTCAGAATATGTCAGAAGTCAGCCTAAAAAAACGCCCGAGGCCATTTCCTAAAGACATCTTTGTATTACTGAGATGTCTGAACAGCAGTTCAAAATCCAGACGTGCTGAATTTATTATGTTTCTCCATCACGACACAGTAATGGCAGCTTTACTGTCATTTGACTCATTAGTGCATGAACCATTTGCTTCAGCTCAAAAATCAGTCTGTAAAAGAACATTAGTCTCCAGAAATATTGTCGCGGGAATCAAGCGTGCAGAAAGAGATTTCCTAAAAACCTCCCCCCCCCTCGTCGGTCCCCTCCATTGTTCAACTTTGATTATAAGGTCCTTGAGGTGACAATAAGCAATTTTATTTGCTTTAGCTTATGTCGCTAATGTTGATTAACTGGTTCTTTCTTCCTCTAAAAAGGAAAAGACTCCCGAGAGGTTTTTGTTCTAAAACTTGCTTCTTGAGGCGCCTACTCTCAAATTTGGCCTCATGATGTCTATTTTTCTGGCCTTTTTGATAGGCTGCAGAATAGTGGCACTATCTATATTTAGATTGGTTCTCCAGAAGCCTCACTTTCACTGTGCAATTTTGTCTGGCTCCTGGGATGATAAAAGCTCAATTGCACGAACAACACTGGAAGAGGATAGTGCTTTTTGTGGCTATTGGTAGCTTTCCTCGGGTAACTAAAATGATTGACAGTGGGACAATAACTGGAAGCTGGAAGAGGAGGGAGAGCGATAGGAAGAAGAACAAGAGCTGACCTTAGATAAACATTCACTTGATGGAGAGACAGAGACATCATTTCTACTAGTGTGTCCAAAAACTGACAAAATCAGTCTCACTAGCCTGAAAGAACTGTTTAAAGATGGAAAATCACAGTCATGTATAGCTGTGGGAGCGTTGGCTAAAATTATTATAAGCTCATCATGTTTAGCTAGAATCATATTCAACACATTAATTATACATAAAGAAAAAACTGCACTTTCTAAACTGTAGCCCAATTTCTGTTTATCAGCCGACAAAAAGCAATTTTATACAAAACTTAAAAGTCCAGTCGTGCTTTGTTGACGCATTTGGTTTTCTTGCAACAAGGCACGGCTGTCTGGAAGTCAGTGTTATTTTAAGGTCATTCCGATATAGTGCATGTATGTACCTGAGAGCTGGCTGGCCATCCTCCGTAGAGTGACTGAAGATGAGCGTATCTGAACCTCCCCGCTGTCAAGAAATATCAGGCCATCTGTCACATATTTCAGCTCCGAGTCTCGCATCTTCCCCAGAGGGTTTTTGATGGTGAAGTTCTCCACATATTTCTCCAGAGGGTCATCTAGGGAGCCAATCTTCCCATCCTCCCACAACTTATACAGCATCAGCGTCGGGAAAATTTTTGATAGGCTCGCAATTCTGTAAGACAGATAACGAAGCAACATAATAAGCTTTTTGTATCGCAGAAGATAGCTGAAGTGGAAATGTTTTTTATTTTTATTTTTAAATTGCACATTGATGCACAGTTTTTGCTAAAATATTCAACATGTTACATATTTTTTGTTTACTCTGGACTATAATGAAGTGTAAAAATCCAGTAAGTATTATTGGGACTAATCTGGTAAATAATTTTCTGAAGCTGCGGCTGGTTGTGTGACAAATGCATCGTTTTCCCCGTCCACACAGGAAGCAGTGATGTGTCGACCAGAGACTACAGAAAGTCGATTCAGAGCCTTCAAGCAACAACAAAATAAGTGCAGAGTGGGCACTTTTCTCAACTCTGAGGCGAGTCACTGAAGCAACCACCAACGGGAGTGCGGGATACACTTGATTGACATATCACAGGGTAGTAAATACATTAGAGGGTTATTCAGGCAGCCGGAGCCTGGAACGTTTGCCAGCAACCACAAAGTGATGCGCTATGAGCCGATCGCTCCCTGTGCGGACGGGCCTTTAGACCTTAGAAAGTAAACGAGCAGATTTTTCAAAATGTTGAATTATCCTTGTAAAAACGTGCTGATCAGTCTGGAAATTCAAGCTGTGTAGATTGATCTGTGGGTTTGGGATTTTATTTCATATTTTGCTGAGATTGATTTAAAAAGGTTGAACTTTAATACAATGTAACAGCTAATAAAACAAACTAAACTTCAAAGGACACTAATAATTTCTCCAGTCATCAAAAGAGGTTACATCCAAAACACATCCAGGAGAGCTTTATATTTCAAAATGCATTTTATTACTTGTGAATTGGCTCCAAGTTACCAATTTCTATATGTTTAATACATATTTTTTGTCATCTGAGCGGTCCATTAACAACAAGAAGATCACCCATTTTAATTTTTTTAATGGCACCGAACTGGCAGACTGACATCTTTAAATTCTCCTCCTCTGAGCTCAGTTCCTTGAACTGCACACTTACAAAAAAGACCGAATGCCAAAATATGTAAAATGCAAGACAGGAATGGAGAAAGTGGGAGCTAAAATAAATAAATAAATAAAAATCAATGCCTTCAGGCAGATGCTGCCAAATGTGCACAAATCACTGGAATGAAAACAGCAATACTTTCTTCAGCAGCATGAATCACAGCCAATGATGCTGATGGATGCAGTGAGGAGGAGAAGCAGAGGGAGACAAAAAGCTGTAGGTGAGAGAGGAGGTTGAGAACAGTGATGAAGCATTCATCTATCTGCTGGAAATTAAATTACTACCATCACACTTTACTCTGTAGAACTCCACTGTTGAAAAAGTTTAACTGCGATCACGAAATAGCATTAAAATTAAAAATACTAAATGCAGAAAATGGTCTCTTGTGGAGGTCATATAAGCAAGATTTAATTGAAGTTTTGCACTGTTTTTGGAGATGTTCTGCCAGTCTTCAGAGATAATCCAGCTACTTTTTTTTTTTTGCTATTGCACTAAAAAAAAGAAAAAAGAAAGCTGTTCCCAGCATACTAGGCAAAGTAACAGATTTCAGGAATTTTTCTTCTTGTGTCTTTCAAAGCTTTGTGCTTTGAATCTTTATCATGCTGGAATGCACCTTTTCTCTTGAGCTTTTTGAGTCTGGGAGTGTGTCAGACGATCATGGTGCACCCACAGGCGGTGCCATCTATATACGTCCCGTTCTCGGCAACCTTTGCATTCATGCCGCCCCGTACGCTCACACTCCTACCTCCATACTTCACTGTCGGGGCTATGCATTCACTGAGGCAGTTCGCAGCCTGGGCCCCATCGAATTTGTCTTGGTCTCACCCATTAAAATAAAAAACAACAACAGAAAAAAGTATCATTTGTAATTCATCAAGCTTTTGTTTATAAAACTTCTGAAGTTGTGTGCCAAAGACCAACCTAAAAGTTTATCACATGAAGGTTGGAGTTATGCAATTTCCTTCACACTATCTGAGCTGCCATAGAAACTCTAATTTCCATTGGTAACTGCTGTGCCAAATCTAAGGCACTTCCTGTCGAGCTACAGATTGCCCTGTCTGTGGTGTCATTTTAGAAAAAAAGCCACTGCAGCTTTGATTAGTCGCACTGTGGCTGATTCTGTACCACCTGATTACTGCTGCATCTGTGTTTTGCCTGAGTTCTACTTGATCGCTGATCTTCTTGTTCGCTTTCATCTTTGTGACATCTTGCAATTAGAGTTTTTCACATCCTCTGGCATTTCTTTTCAATGTGGATTAATTCTGCAAAAAGTGCGGCGGGTGTTCGCAGGTCCTTTATAATGGTTTTCAGGCAATTAGGCTCATTGGAAAGCATAGGTGTACACAGACTTCCTGCTTTTGTGTGTGTATTCCCATGTAGATTTTTTATCATTGACTTGCTGTACTTGTCAAGAACTGTTTGACAGTTAAGAGTTATTTCAGACAGGGAATTCACTTCTGTTGTTCACTCCATTTGAGTTCTAAAAATTCAACTAGCCGTTGGTATTTTTTACAGTGGTGACATGTCTTGAATTTATAATGAAGATTTAACATGCTTTTATAGATGTGCTCCATAATCTTTTAGCACCATTTTTACACAAACATAAACAACACCCCGAGGTCAGCAGCACCATCTATAAACAGGGTTTCTTAAGTAAATAAAGAGGAGATTTCTTAAGTGTGAGGCAATAACCTCTCATCGTGTAATTAGTTTTTTGGCATTGGTCTTAAAAATGAACATTTTTAATAGAAGGTCTGCGTCACAAACTTTAACACTGGAGTTTTCAGATCTATTAGGCAAAGCGGGTCTGATGAAAGAGCTTTGACATTTCTATCGTTAAAATGAAGGATGCCAGCTTAACAACTTAAAGTCGGATTTGGCGGCTTTGATTTCAACCCGTCTGTCTTCCACAAATCCTCCAACTTTATACCTCTTTAAATCACTAAGTGAAGTAACATTTATAAAATCTTTTTCATAGTTTGACTGTTGCCCAGTGTTTCTTCTCGAGGGAAGTCTGTGAGTCTTATTTTTTTAGACACGCTGGCATTTTGGACGATGGTCAATTACTTTGGTTAAACCAGACATATTGTGACCACCTTTGGCTGGAACTCCATGGTATTTGGTCCCTGTTGGCATCGTCCCACATGAACAGCTCACCCACTGAACCCATGCAAGCACAGGGAGAACCTTCACACTGACAGTTCTCCCATGCAAGCACAGGGAGAACCATCAGTTTGAAGATTCTCCCTGTGCTTGCATGGGTTCTCTCTGGGTACTCTGGCTTCACCATCCAAAGACATGCTTGTCATGTTAATTGGTGACTCTAAATTGACTGTATGTATGAATAGCAGGAGTGGTTGTCTGTCTCCATGTGTTAGCTCTGCAGTAGACTGACAACCTGTCCAGGATATACCTCACATCTCTCGTATGACTGCTGACACTTCATTCAGCAATGCTGAATGAAGTGTTCTGAAAGTGCGCTGAAATAGAAAAGTTCAGAGTTAGCTCTGCTGCGTCCACCTGTTACCCAGGTAACAATAAAGGGTGTGAAGACTTGCATGGTGGTATGCAGTCAAGGGTCAGCATCACAGAAGACCTTCCTGACAGGTAAACTAAACCAGATTTTTACAGGCAGCAGCCAGTTCCAACAAATAGGCAATCAGCAGCCACCAACTTGACATAACACACCAGTAAGAAACAAATAGACTGAACTTCTGTGAGTGCATGGATCATAAAGGAATGGTGTGCAGGTGGCGGGAACTCAATGCTGTTGAGAATAGGGAACTAGTGTTTTTAAAAGTGAGATAATCAGTTTATAAGACCAGATGGGAGAGCCCGAGGACATCTGGTGAACAGCTGGAAGGCAGGTCGGGGGAGAAGTGAGCAGCAGGGCTGGAGACAGTGGCTGATGCCAGCAGAGTTGCAGACTGTGACATGAAAACTGGAAGCAGCTGGACTCAGCAGTTTTACTAACAAAAGATGGCATCAGCAGATTAGATTGAAGACGATAAGGTCATGCCTTCTGAATTATATATGTGAGACTTTTAATGAGCTTGAAGGGAGTTCACATTTGAAAACGTCTCTGATCTCTGATTCTAAGATTCTTGGACTTTTTGAAATGACTCATTTAAAGCCAAATAAATGAATGATAATAATATTAAATAATTGTAATATTTCTTTGCAGTAATACACCGAAGCCATACAAAATATTATATAAACTTGCTTTCAAACACAAACTTCAGACAATTTTAGAAGATTCCTCTTCTCCAGTTTTTCTTTCTCAGCACTGGAAATACTGCCGACTGTATATAGAATGCGCAGCAGGCAGCACACATGATGCCCACTCTCCAATGGTGAATGGACTGGTACATTATATTAGCTGCTCTATTCACACGTCTGACATCACATGGGCTTTGTATAAGGGTGCTGGCAGGGTAAAGAGTGGCTAATGTCCAATCTGACATTTGCGCCTCTGTCGGGTAAGTCCTAGAAAAGGTCAGGGCTGCAGTGCATGTGTGAAAACAGCTTAATTTAGTTTTGGTTTTAAGGGGATTTCTATAAGTGGCCTGCTCCAGCTGCTGCTCCAAGAATATATAATTGGACAGGTATTATTTGTGGGGACCAGGGAAGACCTCTATTAGTAAAGTAAATGTTTGATAAAATCTTCAGTGCTGCTCCCAAATCTCATGTATAGTAAATGCAGTATTTTCCTCTTCAGTCTGGTCCTGCATCCACATATGTGGACATTACATTTTGGCTTTGCTGCACCTGATACTTCATTCTGCTCCGCAGTGTTTTATACTTTGTTAAGCCTTGTTGACTTTGTTGTGTTACGCTGTAAAATAAACCCACTGTTCCCATCTAAGGCCTTTTTTTTTAAACAAAAGTATATAAACAACAATGTAACAAAATACAACTTCATGTTTGATTAGGAAGCTTAGTTTTTATACATATGGAGTCCATCTAACCACAAATATCTAGGACAAATTAAAAATGCACGCAAACAGGAGCTCAGGTCTCAGCAGGTTTAGATTTTAATAGGGTCATTGGTAAGACTTATGAATGAGCCTGAAAGCACTCACCTGTAGATTGTGTACTCGTTTGGTGGTCCTGAGTGAGGGTCACTGCCATTCCTCTTCCCAAAGTTGCCTGTCCACAAAACAGTGTCATTTAGGACCACTATGGCTGACAGAGCAGGAAGGCTGATGGGGTTGGTGGCCTGCCGAAGCAAAACGTCCACCTGGGTGAGACACAGCAGGAAGTCAAAGGTTAAAGGCTGCGTTTGTTTTAATGATCGTATATTTCTTTTGATTAAAAAAAAAGTGTTGCTTTGAAAGAGTTGTTTTTTCCTAGTGTAAGTGAACTAGCAGTGTCGGAGCATGGTGGAGTCCTGTAGTGATGGGAGGCAGAAGTTTATGGCTTGTTGATGAAGTGAGTAACTAATGGAAGGAGCGGCTAGTAGCTAACCCAGCTTCAAGATATCTGCCCTGTCTGGACATTTTCTGGGCCTGGAGACGGGACAGCAGCCAGGAAACGTTTAGATCAGGGGTCACCAACCTTTTTGACACTGAGCGCTTCTTCAAGGGTACCGAGTAATATGAGGAGCTACTTGTTTGATACAAAACTTACAGAGTAACAAAGTTACACAGTTCAC
>JAVDPK010002964.1:415478-438822 GCA_034780415.1 Cichlasoma orientale
CCCCCAAAGGCAGGCCTCGACCAGGTGGCAGGTGCTGCATCAAAAACCTCCTTATGATCTTTTGATTGCTTTGGTCACTAGCAGATTGTGGCGGTCACCATAGCTTGCATGGAAGAAACCAACTTGTCTGCAAACACTTGCCATTTACTTTCTAAGCTGTAGTGAAACTTAAATAGATATTGTTCAACTTTAGAGTGGAAGCTGTTACTGTAGCAACCAACACATTTAAAAAAGCAAAACTTTTCCTTTGGTGAACAATCTTCGTTGCGGTTTGCGTCTCACATTTCAGTTTTATAACCGCTTGGCAGGTAGCTTGCAAATGTTTGCAGTCAAGTCTGCGTCTTCCATGCAAACTGCTGGCAACCGCAGCATCCTGCTAGCGACTAAAGCAATGACAAGTGTAGCACCTTATACATGAACCATTCACCCACTGCTCGCAGAATACACACTTTTCCCTGGTGACCAGTGGCTACCACCCAGCCTTTAGGTCTGTATGACTGAGGCTGTAATATGGCTTACATCCTCAGTTTATTCCTTCTGGATGAAGTCTTCTAGTTCCAGAAGAACTTTGGTTCAGTTTCCACCCCTCATAGCTCACATGATAATTATAATATGAAGATTATTAACATTTATCTCATAGATGACTCACCTACTGCAGACCCAGTTTACCTGTGGGTACAAAGCAACCTGAACCTGCCATTTCTATAGAGCCATGACAGCAGCTTGGCTACAAAAATAAGCATTCTTGTTAGATAGCTTCGGGTGAGCACAGTGCATTTAAATTTAAGAGAATGAGCTATCTACTGTAATCTGGCATTTTTTATTTATTTATCTTAAAATATGACAGGCCCACCAAGAGTGTGATGTTAAAAAATAATTAGCCTATCACTTATGTGTAGCTGAATGTGATATTTTACAAGTAATTAATACATACATACCCTTATTTAATGGAACCATTGGCTTGCAAGATTTCAATGATTAATACATCATATTGATTTTTCTGGGACACGTTGCATCTTGAGAATCATTTTCTTAAAGTCTGTAATAATGTCAGCGTTAATTGCCTCACTTACTTTGTCTTCAACATCTGTTCTCAATTTTCCTCCTGTGCTGTGTGCTGCTGCAACGACCCAATTTCTCTCAAGGATCATTAAAATTTAATTTCGTCAGTCAATCCAAAAATCGTCATGTCCACGGGCACGCTCACACCCCCCCCCCCCCCTCATTTTTACAGCGTTCACATGGCACTTCACGCTGCGAGGATGGGCTGCATGTGCAGTTCTTTTACGCTCTTTACAAGCTGTAGGCAGTATGGTTTAATGTGCTGTTGCAAAGTCTAAAAGAAAATTCAAATGTCTAATGACAGAACTTGGCAGTATTTTCAAACAATATGAGTATAACACACTGCAGAGGTTTATGAAACTTCATGAAATGAAGCGCGCCATCCACATCATCCCGATGAAACAAAACAGGCTGTCAGTGTAGGATTTGCACTTCAGACTATCTGCATTTAGGTGTGCAGTTGCAAATTTCAAATGACAAATGTGTTCATTACCTTCAGTGGTGCTGATTATGAAAGCTGATACTCAGTACGGAGTGTCATATTGAAATCAGATGCAGCCACGATGAGAGAACATATGAGACATAACCTTCAAGCCAATTCAGTCAGTTTACTAAAGCCTGAATGCTATTTATTGACTTATAAGCTACACGGAACATTTGCAAATTGTAAAATACCGCACGCACAAAGCATCTAGAATCCAAATTGTGGAAAACATGTTACATAAGCTGTAATGAATCAGGCACCTCTTTTTCTAGGCCATGGAACATCCTACATTGATTAATTCCTCGTGCACTTACCTCAGGTTCTGAAACTATTAACTGCTTTTCCTCCTCTTCATCAAAATGGTAAGAGAAAAATATTCCACTTTTGTACTGTCTGGTTCAGGGAGCTCAGAAGGGGAGCCTGACAGATGTTCGTATCATGGTTATGGCTAAATCCTCCTTGTATCAAACCCAGTATTCTGGATTAACCATCACAGCCAATGGTCACATCTGCCATAGCACAAAAATAGGTGCCCTTTCAGTGTGTGCGGCACATGTTTTGTGTGTGTGTGTGTGTGTGTGTGTTTGTTTTTTTGCATTGTATTTGCATGGCATGTGGTTTTTGGAGTAAAAGCTTACTTAATAAAGTAAGAAAAAAAGAAGCCAACTGGAGCTATTTGCTTAGCTGGAAATAGTTTTAGTGACAGGAAAAGATTACAGCCCGTTAATGAGGTTACGGATCTTGAGGTTATTTGTTTCAAAGTGCATCCTCTACGACATGAAAGAACTTCAAAAGATGTTTTGAAAAGTCTTTGGTGACTCAATCATGCTGATAGATTGCAGTGTTTCCCAACAGGTCAGACCTGCAAATTGTTTTTTAGTTTCTGGCATTTTTAACAAGCATATTCCTCTTATTCACTGAAAATTACAGATAATCTGGCAAAAAAACAAACAAAACAAGAGTCTAAAGACGCACAAACTTGTTCCCCTGACTATGGATCTACTTTGGATTTATAGAAGACAGCTGACCTAATTCTCTGCAATGTTCTCGTTTCACGTTAAATCGGAACGTGGAAAACATCTTGTGGGTCAGTTGCATTTGAATGCAAACATTAGATAAGCAAAGATAAGTGCTGAGTGGACATGCTGCGGTTCTGTAAGTCCTTTCATGCCTGCAAGCGGGAAGGAGCATGCAGGGATTTATACATTTTAACAACAGAGAAACGATCTTGGGCCACTTGCTGCAAAAATTGTGAGGGATGAGTATGTAGAGAGCACTCTGTAGAGGACATGGCTTACTGCATAAAGTTGCAGGCTTACTGTAAACTGCTGCACTCACTGGCTCTTTGTTTATGTGGAAGATCGCTGGCGAGAGAGAGAGTCTGCCATATTAAAGGGTCACTATAACATGCACATTACGCAAGCCCCACTCTAAAACCTTATCTGGATGATAGATGTGTATTTACAGAGGGACGGATTAGACCAGACACTGTGGACAAAGAGGAAGGTGTTCGGGCTGCTTTCTGTGGCACATTTGAATGAAATAAAATAACAATTTATGCGCAGCCATATAAGTACATACATTTTATGATCTTTAAATAAAAGTCTGAAAAAACACAGCTTTGCCCCTAAAAGTTACATGCTGCCCTTACAGGCCGCAAATGGACATTAACAGTGCATCTTCCATCTTATTTGTAGTAGATATCCAAAACATCATCAGCCTCTGAACTCTACGTATTCAATCCTCTGGTCATTAAATGCTACATAAAATGTAAGATTACCATCTGCTCACCATCTTAATCCTTAGAATTTAGCATTAACAGGCTAAAGCTACCAGAACTGAAAATCTAATCCTTTGTATTCCATCAACAGATGGAGATAAAGGTCATATGCATTATTGAAATGTACTCATGACCTCTGGAGCGGTATAAAAAACAGCGCCTCTAAGACATGACTCAGATTAATGTAACAGTAGTCATGGTGATACTTTCAGGGCAGTCACGTACATCAACAAAAATTATGTTATTTTGGTTTTTGCTAATAGAAAAAGTGTATTTTGCGAAATGTTTTGAAATAGAAATAGTTCTGCGGCTGCTTCTCGTTCCCGCAGAGTCGGAGATCCCGCTGGCACTGCTTTATTGCCCTTCAGCCAAGAAGGCTATCTTCATGCTGGGCTGAAATTTTCACTCTGTGGTGGCACCAATCTGATTTTGCCACAACCTTTGGACACCAACCATTGAGCTACTGTCAAAGTTGAAAACAGTCCCTTTCTCTGCTGTTATCAATGCCGCATTCATGTCTTAACTCAAGCCTCAGCGGTCCAGTCCCTCACAACTCCAGTAAGCCCTCACCGCCTCCAGGCGTAAATACTACCCAACATAATGCTTAAAAAAAAACAAAGACATGCTCATGATTCAAACGGTCATTTTAAGATTCAAATACCAAAGCAACAAAAACTCCTCAATTTGATATAATGCGAGTGCATACACAGCAAAACTGTAGTTTCATCATAACACCGAATCACTGCACACTTTAGTTTTAAGAGTCTTCCATAATTTTTAGTTTCTTTTAGTGAAAACAGTAAAATTTGTAGAGATACTCCTCAACTTTGGCAGATCCTTGACTGAACAAACACTGATAATTATCCAAATATTGCACACACGCACGCACACACGCACGCACGCACGCAACTCCTGAATCATTGCTGCATCTGTGCTCTGTACTCTAATTCTAACAGGATTTTTGGGTTTATTTTCCATAATGTGAGCTTTTCTGTGAATTTAGAGCTAATCAAGCTACCCATTATAATAGCTATGAAAGGTCACTGTTAATTTTCTATGGTTTCTGCTTCTTCTGTTAATGTTATGCATTTTTATCCCTGGTATTCCATAGACTCGTGCGCTGGTTATGATTCTACATAGCAGTTAGTTGCTAAATTGCAGATCCACTTGTGTTACTTTCTTTCTTCTCAGTGTAAGGTTACAACTCAGCTGGGATCGGCTCCAGCCCCCCCGCAACTCTGAACTATCGATGGATAGTCTGCAACTTTTACAGCTTTCACCTTTTGCTAATCCAGCTCAATCACTCCATCAAATAATTTTGTCAGACTCTGTGGTACAGTAGCTTTCAGCTTTATCTGAGTTCTGATGATTATCATTACATTTCT
This sequence comes from Cichlasoma orientale, assembly GCA_034780415.1. NCBI lineage: Eukaryota > Metazoa > Chordata > Actinopteri > Cichliformes > Cichlidae > Cichlasoma > Cichlasoma orientale. The sequence continues at coordinate 420,190 of JAVDPK010002964.1, forward strand.
TTGGTTTTACTCTTTTCGCTGCTTTTCTTCAAACTTTACGAGCCAGGACCTCGTCTTTCACCTGCACTTAAATGTGTTCATCTCACCCACGTGCAGCGTGATGGTAGAGGGATAACTGTGGAAGCAGTCTGCACCGACAAACTTTCTGTACTGTTTTGAATTGGTTATACTGACATCTTGTGGACAAAGTGCATATTACAACAATTTCTGTAAGTGCGTCCTACAGTGAGAGATTTTTAATTAAAATCTTATTCTGGCTCTGTTAGATGTTTAACATTTAATTTTATGTGAATCTGGAACGTAGCTGACAGTGTGATGTGAGATCTGTGGATATTTTCTGATTTGTAGTCCTGAAAGGTTTAAACGGCTGATGGATGCTTTAATGATCCTGTTTCCTGTTGTAACTTTGATGAACTTCAATGCAAATGTCAGGGCTAGTGAAGAATTATCTTTTTGAAATTCCCCAAGCTTTGCACAGACTGATTGATCTGGGTTCTCTTTATATGCCACTGTCGGTGTCTCGCCTTCATGAGTTCAGCAGGCGGATAAATGCCATCAAAGGTTTTATATGACGTGAATAAATTACGGCTTTCATTCTCACCTTGAACTCGTGAAGTCAAAGATCTAACCCCTGTACAAGTTAAATTATTGCAATGTCTTGAAACAGAATTGAATCTGAACACCAAATGTAACTGTTTAATCGTTTAAGATATATTAATATTATCCAGTACTGATATTATTCAAAGCATTAAGAGTTAATTCGAGTCAAATACATATTCTAACTAAATACTGCCCCTGACAAATACCCTCATATTTACATAAAATCAGAACAGTGGTGTATTAACTCACCCACCTCAGGATTCATCACAATTAACAGACAAATGAGACTTTCACCTTCACCTTAATACAACTTGGGTGGAAACCTATTAGATGATCATTGTGTGCAGGTTGTAATTGAGAACTGTGGACCGACTGATGGATGGCACATCGCCGTGGGATAAGCTCATCAGTCCTTCAGTTAAAAATCAAACTAATACTGAAACTAAGAGAAAAACAATCATAAAAAAGCTTGACAAAAATAAATAAAATTAAAAATGAAATGAGCAAACCCACTATCAAAGCTAAGTTAAATGAAACTGATATGAAAAATAGAAAAAAAGTAGCCAATTAAATAAAAGTAAGAACAAAAAGCAATTGAGTTGTAAAATCATTACTGAAGCACAATCAGACACTTGGACAAAGGACAAGATGACTATCTGTTTACAGAGGGCAGAACAGGACACAGGTGGCAACAATCAGGAAATAAAAGGGAAGACAGACAGGAAGTTAAATCACAGGACACTCAAGAAAAAGGAACCAACAAAATAAAACAGGAAGTAGAAAAGCAAAATACCACACAAACAAAACAGAGGGAGACAAACACCTGGGGTACTAGGAAAATATGAACACAAGAAGGAATATCAATACAATCAAAACAGGGGACCAAAACAACACATACATCACAAGAACCACGAGAAACAGACTGTTAGCTGTATTATAGTGTAAATAAACAGGAAACAGCTTCTTCAAATGCTAACGAACTCCAGCACCACTCGAGCTCACTGACAGGTTTAGCACTGTTCATAGTCGGGCAAATTTTAGTGAAATTATGTGTCTTCATTTCACATTTTAATGATTATCCACAAATAAGTGAAATATTTAAATACTCCATGTTCACAGTGTGACATTTTCAGAGCTCATTAGATACATTTACTTTTATAACTGTAATCAGATCAGTCTGGCCAAGGTCATCATCAGATCACTATGTCAAATAAGATGTGCTTGAGATACTGCAGATGGATGACATGTTTTGACAGACTTAGGTGGTGTTGTGCGTAATCAGAGCTGACATTGAAAAGCGTTATAACGACATCAGTGATGGGGCAACAGCAGCCTTAAGAGTCTCTGCAAGGGCGTTTCGCTACAATTGTTGGGAATAATAACTGTTACTTTACCAACAGACATTTAGACTCTTTTGTGATATTACTTTTTAAACGCACTGTCATAAACAAGTACAGACCATGCACAGGCTTTATAACTGCAGGAAAAGAACGTGTTTAAGAAACGATGATCAGCTTCAGGCTCGTGTTCAGCGTTAGTGTCGGGGTGGACGGGAAATAGAATTCAAGCCGGAATTTTGTCCCCATCCCAGGTCTGTATGTTCACACCAACCAGGAGTGCCGATTTCTTTTGTAGACTACAAAGTTATTGGGGAATTTCCATTTTATTTTACTGTCTTTTGGAAACTTGTAGGGAAAGAACAATAATGTTTCAATCTTTACCTTTAAAAACAGCAAATAAAGCAGTTAACCTACATTTTCTCTAAAGGAGAACACAGTTTACACAGTTTGTTACAATTTTCTGATAATTATATTCAAACATGAAGAAAAAGCATCACGCAAGTGTGTTTGAGCTGGTGATTGTGACCGAGTTTTCACCGTCTTTGGGGACCTTCTCTTTTTAGTTTCTTCCCCCCCTCCTCCACCTTTCCCTTTCTGTTATTTTAGTAATAAATTACGACGTGATCCAGAGAGGCCGCTGGCGCGCACTTTTATGGGTGATTTTGGCGTGCGCGCATGGACACAGCGAGAGCATATACTGTCTTTGCGCAGGAGAGTCGTGATTGATGCGTGAATTCTGATTGGTCCGTCAAATCACTTCTGCTTATTATCACCCGGCCTGGTTGATTGTTCAGTGCAGGCCAGAATGACCCCCGTGAAATGCCCCGGTGCAGTCAGCCGCTGATTAACGTTGCCTTTCTCCTGCTGTTGCACATGTATGTAGTTGTGCATCGATGGAAGTATGCAGGCTTAAATTAACATGAAATAATGGACTCATGCTGAGCAGACGTTCCTCTTAAGACCACTCCATCATTTGTAGTGACATATCCTTGCCACTAGATGGCATTAATGCTCCACTCCACTAACCAGCCGCTGAACAGAGTTCACATGTGAAGAGGAGTTTCAAGCAGCTACCTTGAACTGGCTTACAGCATCTTTTGATAAATACGGAGGAATGAAACAGCCGCGTGATGAATTATCCTGAGACTGTTTTATCAATTTCCTGGTAATCACCCTCTGTTTACTGTCATCTGTTTTCCAGCAGCGAGGAAAACACTATTAAAGTAAATAACACTGTTGGCTTGTGCTGCGTCTTGGCCGCGCTTCTTTTAAAAATATTTGTGTGCCAAGTCTCCACAGTCTTGCCAACAGTTGCCACCAACACAAAACCCACAAGACTTTCCATTGCTGATACAAAATTGCAATCAAGCTACGTCCCAGGGGAGAAGTCAGGACGCAGGCATCTCGGATTGTGATGTTCTGTGGATGCCTAAAAAGAAAAAAAGGGGGGGGGGGGGGGGGTTGTGCTGTCTGCCAGGATGTGAAGCCAGGAGCATAAAGGAGGGAGAAGTGGAAAATTAACTGGTGCTGATTGCCAGAATGCTCACATGACTGTAACATATGGGAGCAATGGTGAGGACGGTTTCTCGAGCCACGTTCCAGCAAATCTACCGACATGTGACACTCAATTACAGTATCACACGGATCTTTGGTGTTTTTCTTCTTTACTTTTCTGGCAGCCCAAATACCATGTAAACAATCCAGTCAGCGCACTGAAGGTCAGATACGATAATCAAACAATTACAGTGAGCTTCAGGGCTGTGATTAAAACGAGGGAAAGATCGGCCTTGGACCATCTGAAAACTTACTTAAAGAAAAAAAGTCCTCAATTACAAAGAGGACGAGTTTCTGAAAAGAAAAAAAAAAACATCAGCAGTCAGACAAAGGATTCGTTACATGAGCCAGAGATAACCAATGTTTCTACCAAGAGTTAGACCCAAAAATCCAATGCAGCTTTCTCCCTTGTTCTATGTTTATATGTTTTGAATACACCATCTCTTTTGTTGGTACCTTTTAAAAGTAGTATTGTAAACAACCACAGGCCACACAGGACTTGTAAATTATGATTATTGTTTCCTAATTTAAAGAAAAAGAAATACAGTGAAGGGTTGCGGCCATGTTTAAGTACTGTAGTATAAAAGCTGGTCAGACCAGGTGAGCAGAATCTTACTAATGACCTCCATAAAAAAACCCACAGCTTCACAAATTTTAGAGCCAGTGTCTTCAAAGCACACGATTCTTCCCCTAAACATGGCACACAAAGTGTGCATACACTGCCAAAAGATTTATGGACTAATTGTCTTCTCAGAACTGTACAATTTGAGCTCTTTGCTGCAGAAATCGCATGCATGTGAAACACCTTGAGCTCTCTTTACATGTGGGGGAAAAACAAAGTTGTTGTCACTGCTTAGATTTGCTCAGGTTTTAATCTTAAGACTGGTAGAAACCGTGCAATTTTGGGCTGTTCCACATGAAAGCTTAACCAGATTAAAGAACGCTGTGATGGAATCTCTGGTTTCAACATGGTGGTCCTTGTGATCCAGTGAGAGCACAGTCATGGTAATCAAATTGAGACAGTGTCAGAAATTTGGGATAAACATCTCAGAATTTAACTGCTGCTACGTGTTTGTGTTGGACAATGTGGGGCATGTTACTAATACTGAAAACAGTTGCCTCCAGGCAATCCAACAGTCCGGCAGCACGTGTTGATGGCGGCAGGGAAGAACTCTCTTCATGTCACGTTCTTTAAAAATAACCCTGGAAAAAAGGCCAAAAACTGCGACCTTCAACCAACATCTCTCTAGTCCTAAATAGTTTCCCAAACTTCGCCGCAGTTGCATTTCTGTGTAGTAGCGTTAGTCCGATTTATCTGAAATCTGCACACCTTGTGACTCGGTTTGTTGGGGATAAGATATGACAGCTTAGCCTCCATTTGACCCGGGTCGACCACCTTCCCTGCTTTCGTCACAGCCGGTGAATGAAAGTCTGACTTAAAATATTAGTTCTACAGTGCTGATCTTTGCAAACTGGAGTCTTAATTTGAGACATTTTTACAATTTGAGATAGAAGGAACAAAGAATGAAAATGCTGTTCAGTCTCATATGAAGTGGTCACACTAAAAACAGCCTGAAACCCTCACTGATCAAACCAGCGCTGCCTTTAAATCAGTCCCTACTAAGAATGTGCTTTTATTTTCATACCGGTTTTGCAGTTCATCCTAAAGTTTCTGTGTCACGAAATCACGGAAATATTCCGGCAGCTGGGGCGCCAGAAAATTTCAATTTAAAAAAAGGAAATTTTCTGTTCTGTAAAAGATAAAATAAAAATTTTAAAAATCCTGCCAACTGGTGCAGGTAGGGCGTGAACTTCCAACTTTGCGACTGGCCGGTGACGTGCTCCACCCTGAGATACAGTCAGGCCAAATGGCACCTGGCTGCTCCTCCACATCAAAAGGAGCCAGTTGAGGTGGTTCGGGCACCTGACTAGGATGCCTCCTGGGCGCCCTCTGGGTGAGGCGCTACAGGAAAGAGGTCGCGGGGCAGACCCAGGACACGCTGGAGAGATTATATCTTTCGGCTGGCCTGGGAACGCCTCGGCGTTTCCCCCAGATGAGCTGGAGGAGGTAGCTGGGAGAGAGTGGTCTGGGCTTCTCTGCTTAGGCTGCTGCGCCTGCACCCGGTCATGGATAAGTGGAAGGAAATTATACATTTTTTCCTCACATTTTGCCCGGTTGAAAATTTCCATGATGACAAAACATATTTATTATTTAATAATCAAATTTTAGATATTTTGCACTCAATGAATCAGATTTCAGATATCAATAAACTAGAATTTAACAGTAATGAGATATTTGTGGAATTGTGTTACTCTTGTGACTGTATTTTTACAGTCCTTTTATGTGGAAAAAAAAAAGAAAAAAATCATGTTTATTCACAGGTAATTTTTTCACATTATTTTACTTTAGACATTAATTCACTGTCTATTTTGTGATTTTTAGGAAAATTCGGTAAAATTTATAGAATAGATTCTGTTAAATTACAATTTGTTTGTTTTTTTACAGTGTAGTGTATTTTGCAGAGAACCAACAACAATATCTTGAGTGCACATAATTTTGTCAGTATTCTTGCGTAATTACAAAACCTTGGTGTGTCTAAAATCTCTTGAGTGCTTACTCAGTCACTGCTCCTTATATGTTCTACACTCAGTTAAATCTGTAGTGAGCAATGAATTTATATTTCAAACCCAGTTTACACTCGTATTTATCATCATCATTTCATAACAGAGTTTGTACCACAAAGTAACATCATTCTCATATACACCATTGCTTTATTAACACACTGCTGAGACAAAGAGCAAGGCATTCACACTAAAATAAAATAGTGGAGGTTAGATGTAGTGCACAGTACAAAGTTAATGGAGAATGATTTCAGACACAACTGTCCAACTGTCTTTGCTCTTAAACTAAAGAGTCCTAGTCTTAGGTGGCCCTGACTCGCTGTTTTTTCATGTAATAATGCTTTATCGGTAGAGCACCATAGTATGTAAAACTGGGTCTATCACAACACCTTTAAAAACACTCAGTGTTAGACCTTTAAATAACTTGCCGCTGAACATTTCTAAGGTGCGTTCAACCTGTGACTGAGACACTCTGTTAGCTTCACTGCTCTCTTGCCCTTTCACTCTCAGACAAGCCGAGCCTACAACAATCATGGCATAAGGAAGCAGCCCAGACTTTTTGTTCTCTTCCATGATGCCCGTTGCTGATTGTGTGAATCCCGTTCATTCATTGGTTTTCTCCCGACCTCTGACCTATTTTCACTCCAGAGCAAACAGAGGGGCATCTGGACTCAGCGTTCCCATCGAGAGCTACTTAAAACGCTGCTGTCTATATAGGTCAGCAAATGGCCTTCAGTGTCATGAGCAAACCATAAACAGATCAAGAATGCATGAAAGTGCGTCTGTGCCTGTGCGTGTGTGTGTGTGTGTGTAGCAGAGATGTACAACTAACTGCAATTGCAGGGTTGATGTGCGTTTTCATGGGATGTCTCTGCACAGGCGAAAAATTCCATCTGTTGCCAGCACCTTTTCATGCTTCATGCTTGTTTAAACATTCATCTGGTTGTGTAATTATTTATTTTTGGCACGCATCACATTATGTTTAGATTAATAAATATTCTTATATTAATGGATGATTCTTGAAGCCATTCTGTTTATTCAGCATGAGACGCAAATGACATGAAATACAAAGGAGGACTCGTTTGTTGAAAGTAAAAGAGAAAGAAATTGTGTTTGGTTAAAGTTTTAGTGTGCTACTTCGACCTCCTGAGGGCAGAGAGTAATCTAAAAAAAATTCCACAACAATTTTGCCAGGCAGTCCCAACTTTTTATGTTACGCATGCTTACAGTTCAAGAAGTAATAGTTTTTTAATGTACATCCAATTTTTCAAAATCAAGTAGGTTTAACTTTTGGTCTCTTTTCTTCATCCACAGTTTTAATCTGACAGTGAGCAGCCATCTCGAGCGTTTTCCAAACTATTTGGATTGTGTTGGATTTAAGAAAGAAAAGAAAAGAGAAAAAAAGGAAAGAAGGAAAAAAGAAAGACAAAGGGAGAAAATGGAATGCAGCACGGAAGAAAGGAATTAAGATAAAATATAAATAAGACTTTAAACTGTTAAATATATTTTCCTAAGTAAAAGGTTTGATGAGAGCAGCAGACAGGAGCATACGTATTTTGTGTGACTGGATGAAATAGAAACTCTCAGATTACAGGATATAATTGATTTCAGAGGTAATATCAGTGTTCTGGGCTCACAGTGTTTCATATCACTGTGGTATTGTACATGTAAAGGACTCACTGGACCTTTTAAAGCTGAAACAAAGCATTGAGGTCATCGACTGTATATATTTGAGTCTGTCCCTTCCTAATTTCACCCCGCGGTTTCACACTTACTAGATTCTGTCGAATGTCATTTACGCAGCTTAATAAGTTTGGTTGACCCATCGATCGGCCTCTGGAAGCGAACAACTGATGTCTCTCATGATTTTGCACTGCACAGGAGATGCATTGGGTTTACGTAGTTTGACACAGATTTAGCGGGCAGCAGTGCCTCGAGGGGTGCGAGCATTGATGCTCGCATGCTTCGGTTAACATCAGCGAGTTCAGACTACCAAACTCTTCATGACCCTTGTGTGACACTCCAGATCCAGCCAGCCATGGCTTATGGTGAAGCTCGAAGCTGGGTAAGCACAAGCACTTTACCATCCAGTGTTGGCTGTGAATACATCACATAACCACAAGTGACACAGAGCCTGGACTCACAATCTCAAAGATTATCTACTTGATATTTTTTGTGGATTTTAGTTTTGCATAAACAGTTAAAGCAGTACGGTTAATCATGAATGTAATATTTGCAGTTTTTTTTCTCTCAGCAAAAAACACTAATAGTCTGCAACACACAACACAATTATTGTTGTTGTTTGTCCGTCAGTAAGCGTATGCACTCTCAGAGCGGGTTTACGGGTTTAGATGTATGAGCATAAAAAATATTTTCAATAAATACAAAAAACCAAAAAACCACAAAGTTTGTCACATGTGTTTTCCTTTCAGCTTTAATAACTCAACTTTATCCATGAAATCATATATACAGTAGAAGCACCTGGGACTGAAAAGTGACAAGTGAAGACCTGCAAATTCTTTCATATTCTCTTCACTTCTGGCCTCTATCAGAGACACTTGTCCTTATCTGCAGGTCTTCTCACCACCCACAGCTGTCAATGTCCTTCGTGGTATCAGGAATGACAGTGTGTTGACTGCGATTGATTTTAATGTCAGCAGCTTCACGGTATCCTGGAAAGTAACCAACTGAGGAGTCACTTGGCGAAGAGAGAATAGCTCTAATCTCGGAAGTCAGGTCTTGTTGCATCTGCAGACCTTTTTAACAGCATTTTGACTTGTTCGAGCGAGTGTACAGCTGCTGCTAATGACATTAACCGGTTCTCTTTTCCATGAAGTATCTTGGAAAGCTTTTAGCAACAATGCACAAGACAAGGTCCCTGCATACCTAAAGTAAATTCATTCACTTCTCATATTTATTATATCTGTGTTTTTCTTCCTGGAATAAGAAAGTATGATGATAAACATAAACGTTTGTGGACAGAACACTGGGAAATGCCACTTTTTAATATAGATTAGTGAACAGAATTTTTTTTTCAATTTGTTTAATGTTGATTACATTATTGTAACTGATTTTAAGAACACATTGTCATTCACTTGTAAACAACTGTTAGTTTTTAGTTTTCTTGTTTTCTAAAAAAAACTCCAACCTTTCTATGAATGTACCAACTGTAGTATTACAATAATAATCTATATAAAAGCAAAAATATGGCGCAAACCATGGTTCACTAAGTAAATAAGCAAATGGCTTCATAATGTTTTCACCTGACTCTTTTTTTTTTTTTTTTTTTAAGAGGTTTGCTAAATATTGATAACATGAGAATACAGCTATATGTCCCTGCAAAAATGCAGCAGGCTGCAAATGAAAAGGAGCTGCCAAAAGAAGGCATTTTCCCAATGAAAACTATAACCTCACACACATGTTTGCATCTCTGCTTTTTGCAGATGATATGGTTGGTTTTTTTTTTTTTTTTTTTGGCTTCAACATAGCATGTGTCAGCATGCACATGGAGTGGTTTGCAGCCTAGTGTGAAATGGCTGGGGATGAGAGTCGCCACTTCCCAGTCTGAGTCTATGGTTCTGTGCTCCCTCTGGGATGGGGGAGAGAGTCTGCCCCAAACAAGGAAGCTCAAGTATCTTTAGAGCTTATTCACGTGCTGTTGAGTGTGAGGTGGCCCTGCAGATTGGATCAGCAGTACTGCAGTTATTAGACCTGACTGCTGTGGTGGAGCAAAAGGTGAAACTTTTGATTTACCAGCCCATCTGTGTTCCAGCCCTCACCTATGGTCATGAGGAGTTTGGACACGGATCTCAGAGTAGAGCCACTGCTCCTCGGTGCGAAAAGAGTAAAGTTGTTTGGGCATCTACTTTGGATGCCTCCTGGGGACCTCCCTTTGGAGGTATTTGCTGGCATACCCAACTGGGAAGAGACCTAGGTGTAGATCCAGGACCAGCCTGAGAGATCTGGCCTTAGAGCAACTTGGGATCCCACAAAAGGAACTGAAAAATGATGTTGGGGAGAAGTATGACTGGAACATCCTGCTTAGCCTGTCACTGTGAGCCAGCTTTGTATAAGCAGAAGATAATTGATGTATGGTTGGCTGATACTTGTTCAATGAAAGAGCTGGCTAAAAGATCTCATTTAAACTGTGATGGGTGCTGAAAATTTGAAAAATTAGATATTCAGGGAGATGAAGAAAGTAGACGAGAGCACTGGAAGCTAGGCATACAACAAAAAATAAAGGCTTATAGTGTGTTTGTATGTGAGTTAGGACAAGATGGAAGGAGAAAAAGACTTGTACCAATTGGCTAGGCAGAGAGATCGAGCTGGAAAGGATGTGCAGCATGTTAGGGTGATAAAGGACAGAAATGAAAATGTCAGAAATAGTGACAAGAGTGTGTTAAGAAGATGGAAGGAGCACTTTGAGGAGCTGAAGAATGAAGAAAATGAGAGAGAGAAGAGGACAGATGGAGGACAGTTAGTGAATCAGGAAGTGCAGAGGATTAGTAAGGAGGAAGGAAGGAAGCTATGAAGAGTGTTGTTCTAGATGATATACCTGTGGAGGTATGGAGATGTCTAGGAGAGAGTGCCGTGGACTTTTTAACCAGACTGTTTAACACAGTCCTGGAGAGTGAGATGATTCCCGAGGAATGAAGAAGTGTACTGGTACTGATGTTCAAGAACAAGGGTGATGTGCAGAGCTGTAGTAACTATAGAGTTATAAAGTTGATGAGCCATACCGTGAAGCTATGGGAAAGTGTTGTTGAAGCCAGTCTAAGGAAAGGGTGATGAAACGTGAGCAGCAGTATGGCTTTATGCCAAGAAAGAGCAATACAGATGTGACGCTAGCTTTGAGAGTGTTGATGGAGAAGTGTAGAGAATATTAGAAGGAGTTGCACTGTGGGTGGGTGGTGATGCTGAAGTGGGAGCGGCCAGGCAGGAGGAAAAGAGGAAAATCTCAGAGGAGGTTCATGAATGTAGTGAAGGAAGATATGCAGAGGGTTGGTGTGAAAGAAGAGCATGATAGAGACAGGGTGAGATGTAGGCAGAAGATCTGCTGTGGCAAAGAGAGACAGAAGAGAAAGAAGAATGATCACGACCATGAGTACAAAAACGTTTGCACTCGATGACAGTTTCTCACAAAAGAATATAATATGGGAAAACCCAAATATGGAGAATTATGAATCTTTAAAGATAGCTAAAGGTGAATGCCACTGGGGGAAAAAGAAGCTTGTGTACATGCCCAGGGTGCAAAGAGTACTGTTTATACTCAGAATTGGATTATTTTTAGTGGAATAAACAGATGTTAATATTGGGGTGAGCGTCAAGAATAAAAAAATATGTAAAGAACTGTTTTTAATAATGAGGAATAAATCAGCTGGAAGAAGATTGAAGTCAAGGCTTACAGTATGTCCTTTAAAGATGATGTTGATATAGATGAAAAAAAAAAAACTCTGTCAATTAATTTGTATATGCAATAAATTCACCCAAACAGTGGGTGTTCCAAGTTACTGTTGACAAGATATGAGTGGATTGGAGAAACATGAGTTCTGAAAATATAAGAATTGCATTCCTTTTACATAAGGAGGCCACTGAAATGCAAAAGTGCTGCAGAACTGTGTTTCCCTTAAGTAACATCATTTTCTTTGTATGCTCTATTTAGGAGAAATCATCAAAATAAAAAATGCAGCATTTATATGCAATGTACAGTATATATGGAATAAAATATTAAAGCAACTATGCAGCTTAAAACTCCATTTATCCGAAATTTGTCAAACAGATTTTCTCATTCGTATGACATCTTCACATGGAGTTACACACAGCTGAATACCCAGCCTGTTTGGATACACACATCTCTATTCTCAGAAAAGCATAGGCATGCTCAGTTCCTTTTGTTCTGGGAATTGTCTTACGTACTATACAAATACGCGATTCTGATTGTGTGTGTGCATGTGTGTGTGTGTGTGTGTGTGTGTGTGTGCCAGCAGGACCAGCTGATGCAATACTTACTTGAAAAAGACACTTCAGATACACCAGAGCAGGTTCTGACACTACTGTTTTTCTCGTGAATATTGTTTGTGATTTATGTAATTATTAAACTCTACTGAAAAAGTAAACTATGATCCTTTTAAGACATCTGAGATAAATCTTTGTTTTTCTCTGGTGCAAATTATAGAATTTGACAACAATAAGGGCGCCTGAATCCAAACTGGGAGCTGGTTCCACAGAAAAGGAGCCTGATACCTGAAGGCTCTGCTTCTTAGCCTACTTTTGGAAACTCTACGAAGCACAAGTAAGCCTGCACTGTTGGGATGATACAATACTAAAAGGTCTTTAAGATGTGACGGGGCCGTTCATCTCATCCCAGACTTTATATGTGGGAGAGGGATTTTAAATTCAAATCTGGATTTAACAGGCAGCCCATGAAGAGAATGTAATTGAGAGAAATAGTGAGAGTGTGTGTTTTGGACAAACTAAAGGCTTTTCAGGAAACTCTAAGAAATTACAGTTGTTTAGGCTCAAAGTAATAAATGCATGAATTAATTTTTCAGCATCACTCTAAGACAAGATGTTTCTGATTCTAGCCAAATTGCACTGATGAAAGAAGGCAGCTGTAAATATTTGTTTAATGTGCACGTTGAAGGACATATCCTGGTGAAAAATGACTCCCAGATTCCTCTCAGCATTACCGGAGGCCAAGGTAATGGCAATCCAGAAAAAGTATCTCATTAGACACCATATTTCTAAGGTTTTTTTTTTTTAGGGCCAAGAACAATAAAAGTCTTGTCTAAATTTAGAAGTAGGAATTTACAGGTCAGTCAGGCCTAGTTGCCTTCCTTTAAGACGTGCCCATAGTTTAACTAATTGATTTGTGTCATCTGGTTTCATATATAAATATAACTCAGTATTACCTGCACAGCAATGTAAATGTAGTGCCTTTGAATACTATTGCCTAAGGGAAGCAGCATAATATAAAAAATGTTGGTCCCAGCAGAGAATCTCATGGAACTCCATGACACTTTTTTTGTGAGTGAGGAAGACCATTTGTTTACATAATGTAATGTATCAGATAGATACAATAGATATGATTCAAACCAGTGCAACACTTTTCCTTTAATACCATGGTGTATACTATGATGTATTCTAGTCTCTGTTGCAAAGAAAGAAATTTTGTAAAATAGGTCTATAATTAGACACCTGGATGGTTTAATTAGCTACCACCTTAGAAACCTGCGGTATATATACTCTTAATGATCATCAGAACATTTATTAATGGTAAAACTTCTTTGAACACTCTTGTAGGAATGGGATCTAGCATGTTGCTAGTTTAGAGGAAGTAATTGCTGAAGCAATTTAAATATCAGCTGTTATTAAAGTTGCTATACTTAATGATACAGCCATGGGAAGGCTATGACTTTTTTAATGGTTAAATTTTATTTGTAATGAAATTCATCAAGCCATTTCTGCTTAGAGTTAAAGGAATACAAGGTTCAGTGGAGCTGTGACTCTTTGTCAGCCTGGCTGCAGTACTGAAAAGAAACCTGAGGGTTTTCCTCCATCAGTGAGGAACAGTGCAATGTCCTAGCTTTACAGAGGGTTTTGCTTTATAAAGTAACAGACTATTTTTCCAGAAAAAAAGGTTTTCTAAATTAGTAGACTGCTATTTCCTATCCAGCTTATGCAATATTCGCTTTAAAGCACATATTTGTAAATGCAGGATATCAGACATCTGATTTGTTACTTTCATTTTTAGAGGAGCCACAGTATCCAGAGTCAAACACAGTGACGCTGCAGCACTATTAACAACATAATCAACTGTCGAGTAAAGTTTCAGTTGCTGCTCTGCATTGTATTGGTGCATGGAAACAGCTGACTGTGGAATATTTAGTAGCGAGGAAATTTCACAACTGGAATTGTTGCACAGGTGGCATCCTGTCACAGTACCACGCTGGAATTCACTGAGCTCCTGAGAAGCAAATGTTTGAAGAAGCAGTCTGCATGCCTAGGTGCTTGATTTTATACACCTGTGGCCATGGAAGTGATTGGAACCCCTGAATTAAATGATTTGGATGGGTGAGTGAATACTTTTGGCAATAATGTGTAACCTGTGCCTGTCTTTGGTAGGAAGCCAGAGTATCTTGAAAAAACTCATGCAGACATGGGAAGAACATAAACTCCACACAGAAAGGCCTCAAGCTGTGAGTCTTGCTGTGAGGTGACAATGCTAACTACTACACCACCATGCTGCGCTAGTTTATAAAATATACAACAGAAATCACATATGGCCCACATTTTTTTTTTTACAGTACTCGTTATGCTTGTTCTAATGCTTCTAGAAAAATAGAACACAACACAGGCTACATCTTTTCTAAAGTTGTTCAAGTTTCTGTCTATGCATAATTAAGCTAACTGCTTCTGATCAGGTGTTTCTTGTTAATTTTTTAAAATGTTTTATGTTAAATTCTGACATTCTTCCGAATTCTTCTTACAGTTAGTAACCGACTGTTAGAGACAAATTGTCTGACTGACTAAAAGGCAAACTGTTGATAGAGGAAGAGAGATGACAGCCAAAGAGAAGTTATTCAGTGAGCTGTTTATATTTTTATGGGTAAATAATAACAATATTATGATAGTCAATCACTATGCTACTTTCACAGAGTAAATCCATAGCACTAAGCCGCGAAGGTACAGCAGGGGGTGGCCACAGTGATAACCGAAATTCAGTATGAAATTACTCACAAGTATGCACAGTTATATATTTATATAAATGTATTTATTTATATAAAAAAGTGAATTAAAACTGGTAATACGGGGTTGTTAGTCTGTGATATTACCCATTAGTCTGACCTAAATTTACTGCTTTTGTATTGAAGTGTCCCAGTCACAAGTGGGTCACACACTGGCATTAGCACTTTATATATGACCAGGGAGTATTAATATTTTATTGCCAACAACCTGGGTTGTTTATGTTTTTTGAATCAAATTTTTAAGGAAGTACATCACTTTCTCTTGTATTTTGATGAGAGTGAAATTTCACAGGCCGCCACTATCGGGCAACTGGTGGGGGGGTATGGGATTTTCTGGTTTTTAAGTGGGCCACAGCACTCTTGACTTTGGGAACCACTGGCCTAGTCTTTAAAGTGACTCTTTTGCATATTCCTATCGCACCATACATCTTTTGTGTAGAGCTATTGAAGGCCCTGGATCCTACAGTAGTCAGATGGGCTGGAGGAATGGTAAGGTGGATGGCTGAGGAGGACCTGAGGGAAATAGTGGTCAGTAGGCCAGATATGGAGGAGCAAGGTTGTGGATGGCCTTGAGAGTGAGAAGCAGAATCTTGTAGTTTTTTTTTATGGGAAGCCAATGAAGTTGCTGAAGTACTGGAGTGATGTGACCAGTAGAGGGAGTTCTGGTGATGATTTGGGCTGCAGCATTCTGAACCAGTTAAGAGTTTGTGAATGGATTTTTGAGGGAGACCAAAGACAGGGAATTACATTGATCAGGATGAGATGTGATTAAATAATGGACCATGATGGAGGTACTGTTGGGTGTGAAGGATGGACAGAGATGTTGAAGTTTAAAGAAAGCAGACTGGGTGATGTTGTTAATGTGGGCTTGAAATGATAAAGTGTTGTCTAGAATGACACCCAAGCTCTTGACCTGAAAGGAGGGAGAAATGGTGGAGCTGTCATTGGTAATGTTGAAACTGTTAATTTTTGATATAGTGGCTTTAGAGCCAACAAGGAGGACCTCAGTTTACTGAGTTTGAGAAAATTGGAGGAAAACCAAGATTCAATTTTTTTGAAGACAGTCACAGAGGGAACAAGGTGGGAGGGTGGAGGCTGGGTTGGTGGAGACATGCAGTAGAACTCGGTGTCATCTGCATAGCAATGAAAATGGACATTAAACTTTTTGAATATATGGCCAAGGGGGAGAAGATAGATAATAAATAGCAGTGGCTCCAAAACAGAACACTGAGGAACACCCATGGTAACTGGGGATGGCTGGGATGTGACAGTATTGAATTAGATGACCTGAGTGTGACCTGAGAGATATTACAAACCAGTTTAAGGGAGTATCAGTGATACCAATAGATGCAAGTCTGTCAAGGAGGACGGTGTGGGAGAAATGGTATCAAAGGCTGCAATTAGATCAAGCAAAATGAGAATAAATAATAGTCCAGAGTAGGGCTTCATTTAGAAGGTCATTTGTTATCTTTACATGGGCTGTTTCTGTGCTGTGGAAGGGGTGATTGTTCATAGAAGTTATTGTCAGATAGATGAGTATAAACCTGAGATACAACAGTTTTTTTCTAGTATTTTGGACAAAAAGGGGGAGGTTAGAAATAGGATAGAAATTATTCAAGTTATTGGGGATCAGTACAGTTTTTTTTTTGTTTTTTTTTTCTTAAGAACAGGAGTTACAGCATCACATATAAGTAGAGAGGGAACCAAGCCAGTGGAGAGGGATGGGTGAATGATGGCAGTGATTAGGGGAGACAAAGAGGGGAGGCAGTCTTTAACCAGTGGAGTTGGGAGAGGGTCAAGTTGACAGGTGGATGGCTTGGATTTCTTGATGAGGTCCATTATTTCAGCAACAGGGAAGTTTGAAGCTGGTAAGTAGATGCAAATGAGGTGCTGGGTGAGACAGTGGAGAAGCAATTTAAGATGAAGTGGATGAGCTGCTGGTGAAGGGCGTTGATTTTGTTGTTGAACAATGACATTAAAACATGACAGGAGGCAGATGTGTACAGGATTGCAGACAGGAAGTCAGGTGGGCACAGGACTTTGTCCATTATGCAAAATAGGGTCTTTGTGTTCCCTTCACTGGAGCCGATCAAATGTGCATAGTAAGTGGGTTTGGCTTTCAAAAAAGTGAAGAATATGGTTATTGTACACTTCTTTGTGAATGGCAAATCCGGTTTTCATGTAGAGACGTTCAAGTTGGCGGCCTTTCCTTTTGAGCTGGCAGAGTTCAGGTGTGTACCATGGGGCTGAGTGGATGAAGGAGACTCTATGGGTTTTTATTGGAGCCCGGGCATCAAGGAGACTGTGAAGATTGTTATTGTAGTAAGAAACCAGATCATCTGGAGTGGATGATGGATAAATGCTGGGAAGATGATTACTTCAAGCTGCAAGGGACTGCTGGTGGGCCGGTCTGTTGAAGTTTATGTGTGCCTTTCCACACCTGAAGATTTAATTCCAGGATTTAGTCCCCTAACAAACATACCCCTCAAAGTTTCACTCACATGGTAGTGGGGCAGTGGTTGGTTCAACTCAGGGTCATGTGTTCTCCACTAATTCTGCCTAAGGCCCCAAAATCCTATGGCTAAACAAGGAGTGTTGGTGAGGAGGAGGCAATGTATTGACCAAAGGAGAATTGCACATTTCTCCTTGCACCATAGCTTGGGTTGCTCAATAGGAGAAGCTTGGAAGGAAGGTTGCAGTCATCCTTACGTGCTATGGACCTGGTAGCAGACTTCACTAGTGATGCTGCAACATTTTGCTGACAACACGACTCACCAGTTTTTAAATGCTTTTAATGATTTAAAGTTAGTAGGCATGGCTTTTGCAATCTCTGAATAGTTTTATGTTTACGAATAGCACATTATGTACACTAACACTTTGTGCTGCGTGGTGCTAACAATTTGGAGCCCAATTTTAGGTAGTCATGTTTTAAGAATAGACAGATTCACATTTAAACAAAATGAACAATGACACTTCCAAAATCGGACTCCCAGAAGCATGTCCTGGTGGAGAGATTTTCTTTAGGGCGGTGGCAATGCATCATCTCTAAGCATCCTTGGATGAACGTTGATGTACAGTCTTAACTACTCATTGGTTTTCCCTTTTGGCTTTCTCCCCCTCCTTTTTGACAGATCACTGTCCATATCCGGGCCAGCATCCTGAGTGGAGCGCGCTCTCATGTTCCAGATATTAAATTACTCATGAAAAATTTGCTCGGCCTTCAGGCTCCACTGCAGCTTGCTCTGAAACTTCCACTTAGCCCCCGAAACATCTCAGAGTGCGGGCTTGTGTCACCTCTCTAAGGAAGGTCAATTTTTTCAATTTAGAAACACCACATTACAGGCCACTTCAGATTGCATTAGCGTCAGAGTTCAGCTTGTCACCTTTTGCTCCTCCATCCTGTCTTACTTCTCTTCCATATGTTCAGATGGGTTTCCTAAAACAAGCGGTCTGAGAGGTTGAACATTGCATGATTCAGGAACAAGAAAAGGTCATATCACTCACTCTGTGTGCACTTCATTGTACCAGAAAGTTCCATCAAGCTGTGTTCCATCAAGTTAACGTTAAAGATGTTTTAAAGACACAGATGTAGCGCTTGGAACTGTCTGGACAACAGTACAGCTAGAAACTGTGCAGACTGACTTGTTATGACTCAGTCTGATGGGAATTTATAATATTAGCCATATGATTTAGCACTGCTACAATATTTTCTCGTTTATTCAGTTTTAAATTAAAGAACACCCAGACTGCCTATCAACCAGCATTCTGAC
>JAVDPK010002964.1:438922-459793 GCA_034780415.1 Cichlasoma orientale
ATTACAAAAATACATCAGGATAAACATTATATTTTAGAATGTAATACAGCACAGTATTTAACTAATGCTGCTGCTTAACCTATGCAAACAGAGGTCACTGTACAGCTTTTCTATCCTAAAATACACAGCTCACTGCTTCACCCTGCTCTTATTTATTCTATTTCATTTACTTTGATTATATTTAATTTAGATTTGTTTTGTGATTAATGTGAAATGACTGTGACAACACTGCTGTATTAATTTCCCTTTGGGGCTAACACCTACGGATTGGTACAGTATCAATTTAGGGACTTTTTACTTATATTTTTCTAAATGTAAGCAACTTATGATTGATTGAGAAAGTAAAAATTGTTAAACAACTGATGTTTAGCTCTATATTAACCGCACATCTTTATTCAAGGTGTGGGTAGCTAGAAAAACAGCAGTCTAAGTTTCAGACAGAACGGTAGAGTAGCAACTATGTATTAGTTTACCACTTGATAACAGAACTGAAATGTAATTTTTTAAAAAAAGAAGAAAAAAAAGAGCAATTTCTTGTGTTCATAAAACAGGTCAGAATGCCCCAGTAAAAGGTGTGTGGAACATTCCAGATCTAAAATTTCTTATTGATAAATGTATATAATTTAAAAGAAACAAAATACCTCACCTACATTTTGTACTGCTTACCACATTTCCAGACAGCAACTTTCAAAACAGTACAAAGGCTTCTGTTGTATTTCTTAAAGAAATCATATGCTAGTGTCAAAATATTTTAACAAGGTAATATTTTCCTTCACTGAGTTATCAGAAATGACAGAAGGACTGAAATAATGCAGGAAATCATGGAGGACAAATGAAACAGCCATGAGTCATGTTTGCGTAGGCAGACATCAATACCTTAGGTTCCACTTAAAGAAAGACTGAGTCCAAAGAAGTGGTGGCATAGCATTAAAGAAACTGTAGTCTATAGTTTTTGTAATGCACTATAGACACAAAGACAGCAAGTAAACAAACAAACTAACAAATAATCATTGATTCAATTTCCACAAGAGTTGCATCCATAAATGATCCTCTCAATATGTTGAACTGCGATCAGAATATACCATAAATGTATCTTATTACTGAAAATACTGTGAATTACAATGTAATATATTTCCTGTTACTCATAAAATTATTTCTCTCCAGTTCAATTCAATTCAATTCAGGTTTATTTATATAGTGCTAAATCACAACAACATCAACAACAATCAGATGAATAAGCACTATGCGACGGTGGGAATGAAAAACTCCCTTTTAACAGGAAGAAACCTCTGACAGGGTCAGGGAGGGGCAGCCATCTGCCGTGACTGCTTTTTTTTTTTGGGGGGGGGGGGGAGGAGAGAAAGGGGGGAAAAAGAATTAGAGAAAAAAAATACACGAGTGCACAGGGAGACAGGGCACAGACTCCGGGGGGGGACAAAATTAGAAAACACAAATAAATCACGCTTCATTCTAAACTGTTGACATGGAATAATTGTATTAACACCTGCAGGTGCATTTCTTGAATATTTCAAGATGTGTAAAATTACATGTGCATCTATTGTCAAACCATTTCTGTTTACTTTTAACATAGTAAGTGAGCCATCACGAAAACCAACATACAAACTCACTTTATCCTGCAATAATAAGTCATATTTACCTTTAAAAAAAACAAAAAAACAATTATGGCAATTCCGCTAAATATATCCTGTGAGTTCCTTTACTTGGAGCATATACGGTGCAGATAATGCAATGAGAAGCACATGTAAAGATTCTTCTGACTTCAGACCTCAGGCATTCCCATATGGCAGCTGAAGGTCTCACAGTGGAGCTGTGCCTTCATGTATAGATCTCAGCATAAAGGTGAAAATCCAGTCACCCGTGATTATTACCAGCTCACTCATGAAATCACAAACCACGGGGCAGTGAGTGAGGATAGACGGTTCGAGATCAGGAGCAGTTTTCTATCAGACCGAGTTCGACCCGCAGACACAAAGTGGAATGGGACAGAAATATTGTTTATATTACACATTTAACTGCATTCAAACTTAATGTGCTTTAACAAAGAAAATATATGCATAAACCTGGGAACAATACAGCAGACGCAATAAATATAACCAAAATATAGAATGTGAGGCAAAAACAGCTAATTGTGCATTAATAAATTAACGTTTGTCTACTATTTAAAAAGAACATAGTAAGAACAACAAGTAAGAACTAAATTATTTTCCATCCACAATTAATACTGTTACTTTAAATTCATACCCATGAAATATTAATATTTCACTCAGAAGCTTTTCCGGAGGCACACCAAGCTGAACCACCAGAGTTCAATGGAAGCAAAAATTATCATCTTTTATTTCGTATCTGGAAACTTTTTTTTACAAAGGAGCATAAAACTATACGGCCCCTCTGATGATGGCCAGGTGCACTATTCCAGTGCTCCAGAAACATGGTCCATGAATCATTTATATCATATCCGTGTTTCTGCTGCATGACCACCGGCATCTAAATCTCACTTCTCGCAGAGTTTCTCGCACTGATGACTTTGAGGTCATCGTGAATTACATGTGCGCACAGATGTGGTGTAAGAACTTTGGTAGGGGTATTATATTCCATTTAAGCTTTATGAAATACCAAATAGAACTTTTGTACATTTGGTTACGTCCTCATTGCTCTTCCTGGGGGTTCTACGGACCAGATCATTAACATGATTAATTTTATGAGAATAACCATGCTCAAAATGTAATTTTACTAATAACACATTGCTTCTTTTTGGACTCTCAACTGTTAAACATGTTAAACATGTGCTTTTTATCTACAGTTTGTGTCAGCTGTTCCTTTTTAGTTGCACTAACCTTCCCATTGTATTTTTTAAACATTTTTTAAACTTTTTTTCCAGGTAAAAAGAAAATGCTAAAATATTTTAATGTCAATTTTTTTTTTACAGTTGTCATTATATTTTTTAAAGAATAAAAAAACACCTCACTTTCATACAATAGTTACAGAAAAGACAAATTCACATTACTATGAGGTGACAGAAACAAGTAATAATACAAAACCTTTATTTGGCTTTTTTTTTTCTGTTTTAATATATCCTCCAGAGAACCGAAGAAATAAAATAATCTTTCAGTTTAACTCTTTTTGTAACCGCTACTGAGGACATAAAGTCTCATGAGGATATAGCATTTGTGTAACCCAACAGATCAATATGATGGCATTTTTAATGCTCAGCATATGCTCTAGAGCTGTAGGTGTTCCACACTGGACAAAATGTACATTTGTTTACATAACCACTTAAGGTCAGTTCATCAACTTGTCTAAAAAGCAACTATTGTTAGACAGCTGAACTGACTGAAGCCCGAATGTAAACCAGCTTGCCAGTATAATTTATGACCTAAAAGTCAAGCCAGATTAGACCTGATTGGATCGCTGGTGCCATATGTGACCTACAATCTGTGCCCCCGCTTGCACTGCGGGGCGGGAGGGTCAGTGATCTCCCTGGGCTAAGGTTGCCATGGGAACAACCTCTGGATGTTGCGTTCTGCTCTTTGTAGCCGTCACACAGGGCAGAATTATCCAAGATTTCTTTATGTCGGGCCTGTGTTCTTCTGCTCTATTTCCTCACTGCGCTCTGTAGCTTAGCTCTCTCTGCTCCCTCTCCAAACACAGACGCTTACATGCAGTGGCATTTCGACACTTGCGTGCATGCTTACACAACACATAAATCTGCGTGCATAGACACTAACACACAGCGCAACGCTACCACCCACATTTTTAATGTGTCACTGTTTGTACTTATAGCTTGATAAAACCGGGACACTTTTGTATTCTGGCTTGTTAAATCAAACACACGTCCAATTTGTTGCAGTCACACAAATGTTTAAATTGTATGTTGCTTTTTATAAACACAACATATAATTCCTATATGTTTGGCAAGCTAACTCAGCTGAACGTCTGAGGATCCTTAAAGCCTCCAGACAAATTCTGGTCTGTGGTCAACGATTTGTGCTAGACAGCAAAGAAAAATTCTAGCCACAAGCTATTGGGTTTGGAAACCTACCACGTCTGTTCAAGCTGAAACTTCATGGCTAAATTCAACATGATGATCTGCAGGGGAACTGTTCACCACTGAATTTGAAGTCGCTCAGGGCAAACCTTAAAAGACAGTGATCAGTTGTTTATAGCATGAACAACAGTATAACAGTTTGTGAAATGGGATGATTTACCTCAACCATTGAGCTGCTACCACAAACAGCAGGACAGCCCCTCGTAGCCTGTTATATTAGCCATTAGATAAAAAGTATAAAATGAAACGGGATAAAAGGGGCAGAAAAAGAATCAGTGAAATGCCTTAAGTCTACTGAGATGAAATCAGAAGAAAATAAAACAGAGGCAGGAAAAAAGATCTTGTTGTAAAGTCATTATATTGCAGAGAACACAGACGGAAATATAATTGGGTCCCCCTGGAGATTCTGAGTTTCCCCCCTTCCTCTCAGGGTCTAGGTTAAATACAAAGGAAATACAGTAAAGAGGTAATAACCCTCAGAGCAGCAACCAAGTTAAATTAACCATTTTTTATGTTTTCCAACAGGAAAAGCATCTATATCTAGATCCCCATGAAGTCATTAAATGACTGGAGAATTTTTATTAGATCTTTATTGAACTGTGCAAGCGTGAAGAACCTACGTTCGCCTTAGGAGGCCAGTCCTTTCGTGAAATCACTAACATGACCTGGCTCGAGAAGTACTGATATAAAGGAATGCCTTTAAATTAAATTCGGTAAAAAAAATCATATAACAAAAACTAATTAGGAAATTGCTGTTAGTACCGTGACGTGTGGTAAAATTTTTTTAATGTGACCTTAATAATTTTAAAAGCACGATTCCAATAATCAAACAATATGTTGGATATCTCCTCAGAAAACATACAAGATGATGTGTACACATAAAAAAGATGTAAGTATAAATATATTCTCTATCTGTGCTCATATGCATACAAGTTGCAAGTCACCATAACCATGGAGCATGCAAACACCACTTTGAATAAAAAGCAACGCACGTGTATGCCGAATGGGAACTCGAGTACGACATTATGCTGTGCCAAGAAATCTGGACTGTTTTGTTGTAGTGAACCAAAACTCAGCATTCACCCACTGTGACTCGTACCCTTACAGTTTCACCTGTAGGCACCGCTCCTCTTTCAGGAAGTGCATGGTGATAAAACAGATTACAAGGCTCAGCATGTCAACATGCTTTGTGTACCATGAGAAAGAGGGCTGCTCCCTAAAAGATGCCGCCAGAATAAAAGACGAAACCGAGCTTCTGCCCTCAATTGTTTTTTCCTTTCTTAAAAAAAAATAAATAAATAAATAAAATAAACTCGCAATGCCGGTGACAAAGGTTGTCTCCGGTTCTCGGAATATCTGTATGAATTAAAATAACACAATCTTTTAAACACCCAAATTAACCCACATTTATTAATAAACATGTTAGAGGTTCTTACAATCTCAACAATCTTAAATTATTTCATTAGAAGGCCTTGCAACTTCTAAAGCACTTATTGCTTCATTTTTCATTCATTGATTTTGAGAATATTTTATTTTATTTGTCTTTACTGATTTACATCACTCATTTGCTGTCATGTTATTAAGACCTTAAAAAAACTAGTATTTTTTTCCATATTAATAAGTTACCATTAATAATAATGGTAGTGTATCCATAACACTCAAAAATATGCAAATACTTATAGTAATTTAGTCACAGAGTCAACTAGCCTTGACCATTTTTTGCATATTTTCTGAGATTCTTTGTAGAAATGTTACAATTATATTTTAAAAATTTGTGAAACTCCAGTTTAGTAACAAATACTCCTGCATATGAAATTCCAATACCTACCTGCCGATGGAAGGCAAACACGGCTTCTTGTAAGGGTGTTACTATAGTCCTAAAGAGAGGAAAATTTGATACCGGGCCATTCACATGCAGAGAGCTGGCACATACCTTAGAGTTTTCAGTGAAATGTCAAGAGTTCAGAGACTTAAGAGAACACCATGACTTTCTAATCCCACCTGGTTACTTATTTTAATGTTATTCACAGCAGACGTGATCGGGAAATTCTGTTTGCCAAGCAGGTCAACATGGGTAGTGGCGGCTTTTAGAGGGCTTAACCATCAACTCTACACCACTTCCAGTAAGCCATTTGAGCTGGGTCACGATGAAAGAGTCCGTCCCCACAAAAATGTCCAGAGTGACAGGCAAAGAAACAGGAATCCTCTTAGAAGCAATATCCTGTCGTGCACCTCCATCTGTTGTTCTGTGATGGCTGACAGTCTAGATGGAGAGAAAGGAGAAAAAGATAAGGAGGACATACAGTATTCTGGCTTTGCTTTGAACATGCTCAGGTTTAGCTTTGGTGTCAAGTGATTTCTTGCAACATCCAAAGCCAATAAAAAATATTGTATAAATAATTTATCAGCAGGGGAACATATTTTTTTTTATGTATTAGGTGATAATTCCCCATAACATATGAGACGACAAATAAAACATATTATTTATTAATACTACTACTACTTACAATTAGTGGTACACTGATAAGACTGATGTACAATCATGAAGTTATCACTATTGTTTATTTTGTAAATGAGACTCTTTATTTAAATATACTCCATAAGCAGAATTTTAATTCTTGCTCTACAAAGAAAACGGTTTATTTAGCAGCCCAGATCTGCAGGAGTGTCCAGCTCCATATGGTGAGAAAAGCTGCTGATAGTCATTTCAAATAGTGTTTGGAGTCTGGACTCATCTGCAGCCAGAGCTCGGCTATTTTCAGTCACAAGGCAATGAGAAGTCACTAGAAGTGAAGATATGTATACTTAAATTTAAGAGTAAATTGACATTTTATAACTGCATTCTTGCCTTTTTTCGATATAATAAAAACTACCCACAATATAGGAGAATGATTACAACACATGCAGACTACATTCAATAGGTGTTATAGGAAAAATATAATCTTTGGTTCCGAAATGCAACCCACAGTGTCAACGGCACGCAGCGCCGATACACAGCAGCTGATTTATGTGAACGGTTCATATCAATTAGTAGAGAGCTTAGAGGCGACGTTAGCATCCAAAACCAAAGTCATGATTGATGACTGCCATTTTATCAAGGCATTCATTTCATCATGACTGTCAGCTGAATCACTTTTTACTGGGCCTCCGCTTTATGGCAATAGATCTAAGATTTATTATGATGATAAAAAGTGTTGTCTGCCCTCTGACAGGCGTACACCATTCAAACACATTTCTCTCTGACAATAAGGCAGTGGCCCAACATAAACCAGACTTCAGCCTTCGCATCACCTCAAAACTCAAGTTAGTTGTTGAAAATGGCGCGATTGTGATTCAAAAAGTCAAAAAAAAGTGCCTCCTTTCTGGTCCCAGCAGCATACTAGTGAAAGTTATACAGTTTCTGTAAAGTTCACTTAACGAGAAAGTAAATTAAACCCTGCCAAGCCTTTTGGTCTATTTAATTAAAGCTGGAGCAACTTAGCAGGATTGAATTAAATTTTTGGCAGGGGTAAACCAATACGCTGGGAAGGTGGTGGCGGGTGGTGGGAGTGCGGTGGGGTGGAGGAGACTATTCATGAAAGATAAGCAATAAGACCATCTTTTTTTCAACTCTACTGATCAAATATTTTCTTTTCAAAACAACTGCAATATATTTGTGTCCTCTGTGGCTGTGCTATTTAATTTTTCACATAACGACAAATTAATAAATAAAAACATTTAAAATCCTGAACTATCCAAGTTAACTTTGGTTTCTCTGCCTGTCACAGTTCATTCCAGCCAACTTTACTCTGCCTGCCGTGGTCTTAACTAAGGTTAATCCACATGCAAAAGGTCTCCCGAGATTAGAGGCGTCCGTAGCTTTTTCTCAGCACTGGGTCAGGGATCACACACCAACTTTTATGGAGAGCAGGCCATTTTTACTTCCTTGCTCCTTATCCAGCTGCTGACGCTGACTGGGTGCAAGACTTCCCCGTAAGCCCTTTAAGACTCAAGGTGAAATGGATTCTAGTCCAGCGCGGCTGTTTTGAATAAGCATAAGTGCAAGCTAAATATTCCAGAATAGCTTATGAACTGCAGAAACTCATTCTCATTCTCACCAATTTTACCCTCACAGATGAATAATAGCACGTGTTTAACGAAACTTTAATGTGTTCTGTGACGGGCAGGGGTCAAATTAATTTTAAACAAAAAATTTTACTTGGGTAAAAATATAGAATTGTTATAATTATATGAGAACACAACAACATTATTGACAGTAATTTAAATTTGCCTGAAAAAAAATATGAATTAAAACTGAAATTACCTAAAAATATGAATAACTAATAAAACTTTTTTTTATTTTAGATGTTCAGAAATTTATTGCAATTATTCATTCAAATGAGGTTTGAATTTCTCATTTAAAAATCCTTGTTTTAAGAGCATCAAACTTATCAAATTTTTACATGATCACTTTCAACTAGCAAAATGCTAGAACTAATATTATTATAAATTATTACTCTGAACCACCTTTTGTATTAATTTGCAGTGTTTTCAATAACAAGACATTTGTGAATTTTCAGCTTTTAAACTCTAGGTGGCAGTGCTGATGCAATGACACATTTCAAGTTATTGGAAAAGAAATCCACTACTTCTGGCCAAAAATTTTACTTTAAAAATTTTTTTGTTTGTTTGTTTTTTTCTGTTATTCTGTATAAAACAAATTTTGCTACATTGTGATGTTTAAAAACTTTTTAATTCCTTATAAATGTTCCAGGGAATATTTAATTAAGTTGTGTTTGTATACACAAAATATGAATATGCCTGCATATTGTGTATCTAGGTCGAAAAAGCCTCATATCCATCATCCCCCATACACCCGTCAATATACATAATTATATTGATTTAATCAATATGAATATATTGTTTATATTCAATATGTGCACTTAATTTTAAGAAATAAGACATAAAAATACACAATAAATTCTGATGAATATAAGTAAGACATTACCAAAATGCAATTAGATAAAAAATTTCCAATTAAACCGAACTTTTTATTTGCTAGTTTTAAGTAAAAAAATAAATAAAATAAAAAATAAAACAAGAATGCTTAAAGTCCTGTTAATTATGTATTTTAAATTTTAATGGGATTGCTAATGCCATACAAAGGCCGATCAGAACTTTATATTTTAAATTACATTTTTTATGTGCTTTAATCAATATTATTAAGCCTATTGATAAAAATGTTTAATATTATATAAAGATAGCAATGGTTATTCTGTGATATTAAATCACAGAATAGGTAACAAATCTGAAACGCACTGTCATATAAAAGGAGAAAATAACTTATTATAATAGTGTCAAATTCATGCAGTGAATTCTATAGGAAACATTTTATATTAATAAATAAAAGTATTTTCCTATTTCACATATATAATGACATGCTGTGCCAAAATATTCCGATTGATATGTATTTGGTATCATCCATGATGGTATCGTCATCACTGATGATGTGTTCAGGTGCATCAAGAGATCTATTTTAGAACTGGTAAAAACACAAATCCTCCACACATATACACATATGTGTTCAGTGACTGCTATATGCTGCACTCTGCCAAGCCGATGGAAGTTCAAATCAATTTCTCAGTGCACCTTTTATGCATTAAATGAAAATTTACACGTAATTTGTTGCATGTATTATGAGTTATAGCTTGTACTTATAGCTTGTACATCTCTTGTGGTCCGTGGTGTTGTAGTTGTAGCAATGCATGTTGTGTTTTTGTGGATAACAGCGCTGCAAACAAACATACTGTAGGAGCATTTCTGGCCAAAGTTAAATCTCTCTGCTCTGCATTACAATATATTACAGCTGCTGCAGACATTGTAGTCATCCTAACATAGCGTGGAAGAGAGAGCTCTGTGTAATATTAGAGGAGCATTAATATAATTTCTTCAGCATCTTTCACTTCTTTCCTGGCTTAAGTCAATATTGAGCTTGTATGGAACTCATTACAGTAAGGAAAAGCTGCTTTCTCGGTGCCTTGCAGTTGTGTTCCATCTGTTTTGTAGTCACCTGAACATGATCTGAAGTCAGCCAGTCAAGTGACCTGGAATCAATATAGTTGAGCCCAGTGGAGGCAAATAAATCAGCGTGGCTCATTTAACCCATGAGAGTCCTGCTGCATAGCTACAGCGTTGTGTAACGTAATAAGAAAGGCATGCTTGATGACAAACAATTTATTATAAATTCTTGTTTCTCAGCCAGTTTTAGTAACTTCATACTGAATATCCAGGACACGTCTCTCCACATGCATGTTTACGTTGGACTGGAAAATGTCATGAGGACATCTGCAAGCCAGCTTTTGTCTGCCCCACAATGTTTGATACTTTCTCTGTACAAAAAGCAAATTAAAAAAAAAAGTTATCGTTTTGTCTGGCTTTTTCTCTCTGGATGCATATATCATCACTTTCTTTTTAAAGCAAAGCAGTAATTTTTTGACTTATCTGTAATTTCTGCAGCTGTTTTAGTGCATGGCTGTCAGTCCCCACGCCTGTCATTGTGTCATATAAAACCAGTCTGCGTTTTATTTTTTACACGGTGTGTTTAAAGATACTGGAATTTTACTACCAGCTTCTAGAGCAGGAAATAAGTTTTATACTACTGTCTAGAAATTCCAAAAATATGACTGTATCTCACAAGACGCGTAATAAATTTAGATTTAGTGCCAACTATCACTGGCAACTTGGACCTGCTTGGTAAAGCGTAATCCCATTAAAACAGCAGAAAACTCATAAAAGTAGAAGGCAGTATGATTTTTGATATGCATATTTATTTTATGTATAGCGTTTTTATTGATTGCTGGAAAATGATTGCCGGTAATAGTGCTGCCAGATTCCACTGCCAACTTAAATCAACTTAGTGCAAACACAGCTCAAATTTAATAATTGTGGAAGATTAATTGTGTCATATTTTTTGAAATTCTGAAACACTGAGCCAGAATCACATCAGCTGATTATGGGTTTAAGGTGATTCACATCATCTGATTTTTTTTTTTTTTTTTTTTTAAATGACTTGAAGTTACAGTTCATTATGCATGTTTGTCTCTGATAAGTTTTTGAAAGAGTAGCTTCAAGTCAGGTCTACCTGACTGATAACTAGGCATGTTCAATCAAATGCAGATTAGTTTATAATAGCACCTCCAACTCGAATGAGCAGATCAACACGGGGAATAATCATTTAAGTCTTACATGTGGTATACATAGAAAAGTAACATAGAGAGCTAAAAACTATTACTCATATGCAGTACTCATTACTAAGATTTTCCTTGCTCATATTTTATGGTTACATTAATTAATATATAAAACAATATTGGTTAAAAACATGGAAAAACAAAAAACTAATAATAATTGCATTTAATGCGCACATTTAATTGTAATATTACTAATGCTTACACTGTGAATCAACTTTATTAATCATTTCGCTGAAACGGCCGAAAAGACGTGTACGTGGAAAACTGTAAATTTAAACGGAATCAAAGACTATATTAGAAAGAGGATATATACAAAAGAGGAAATGATAATGGTAAACTTACTTGACTTTTTCTCTCCCCTGTTGATCACCTGTTCCAGCGTCAAAAAGCTGAAGTAAAGCTCTTCTTTATATATATCTATGAGAGGCTCGAAGTGTACCCCGAAGACATATATACGGTTTGCCTGATAAAGGACAAACCGCTATTTCCACTTTGAGCAGTGTGGCGGTGAAAATAAGTTGCTCCATCTTTTATAAATGCCCCACATGGTCCAAAAACACTTAATTATCGCTAGGTAAGGCAGTGTGGACCGTCCTTCTGCCGGTGACTGACAGCCGGGTAAATTGAAGTGGATTTGACGGGGAAAAACAAACCTATTGATGAGCGTCTATATCGATGATACAAAAATATTAAACGTTTAATCATTAATTATTCACATTAAGGTATTATTTCTGTGATATACAACACTTACTGGACTGATGTTTCCCTGAAAGGCAGAGCTGTGTGTCTATGTTGCTCAGTACTCCCCTCTGTCTGTCGGTTTTTTGGTTTCGCCCAAACTTGGTTCAGATTTGAGTTCGCAGTCTCTGCTATCTGGGATCGCTCTATTGGAGGAGAAGGACCGCCTGTCCCCTCTCTGCTTTTGCTGTCAATGGCTTTCGGAACATATTTTATTTGAATGTCTGGGACTTTTAAGTGACCAATAATGGATATTCTATGGATATTATGGACCATACAGGCCGTAATAGCTATTGAAGGTAAGCTAGTGTTTTCATCCCAACGCGTAAAGCCGCATCCTCTTGCCCAGCACCGGCTTTGAGTTTGAAACAAAGCGCGTGAATTCACGATTCCCTTTTCTGATTACATTTCTGTCCTGCTACCTCCATGTACATTAATTTTTGTAGTATTGGGTTTACGGTACTTAAATGTAGCAAAGAGAGTCAGCTCACGCAGAGGGATGACCGTGGGGCATAAAAACATATGCTCCCGCATCTCGCAGGTGCGCTGCGGATGCTATCAAGCCTTAATAAAGCCTTAATAAAGAAAGGAAAAATGCCGTTTTTTCTCTTTTTGCACAGATAGCGCCATCAGATTACAAAACGCGAAATCCCAGTCAGGTAAGGCGCATCCTGTTTGTCCACGGAGGTGTGTCACTGTTAGTTGTCCAACAGTTGGTGACAAAAAACGTGAAAGACAAACAGGACTTGCGCTTACATCTTTTTTTTTTCTTTCTTTTTTTCCATTTAGTTTTTTGGGATGCCTGAAAACAAATATGCAAGCCTACACAGTGAACATCCTCTTGTCTAATTCACAAAAGCTTCTGTCTGGTCACCATGCAGTCATTTGTGCGCAAAGCCTGGCTAAGCAGGAAAGGGCAGGAGTCATTGTGGCTCAACGCACAATGAAACAGGTTGAATGGTGAAAATAATCTCCATAATATGTGCTTACAGTTGTATTTGTGTGACGCTCCAAAGTAACTGTATGGTAAAGGTTTCACCATGCAGCAAAATATGCATGAGCTTCAACACGCAAAGACTGTGTATTAATGTTAGATTATTTAAGCTTAAATAAAATAAGCACATCTAAACATTACAAAGCCGTGTTCCCTTTAATTTATTTCTTGATTTAAATTGTAATTTTCAATTGTTTTTGAGTTGATAGACTTAGTTTGCCCTCTGACAGGACAGGAGAGTCAATACTGAAGAATGGAAAGTGTCAGCACGGTTATTTATTCAGTCTATTTTGAGGATGCTCCCAGAGAACAAATGCGTCTTCTTCTTCCTCTGGCCAGTTTAACTAAACCTCATAATTACAGGTGGAGCAACAAAACTATTTCAAAAGTCAGCTGAATGTTACAGCAGCATAAAACAACAACGAAAAGAAAAAAACAGGAAAAACATTCACATCACTTGTACATGTGTAATAGCACGCCAGATTTGTGCAAAAAAGTTTAGAGGACGTGCCAGGTTCCCTGTAGGACTGGCACAGACTTTGACAGATGTCATGCGTATTTATGCAGACTTCTACTGACTGCTCCACTTTATGGTTTCAATGTAGTTAACATATCCAAGAAAAAAAAAAGAAAAAAAAAAGAGAGATCTCAATGGCTTACATTACATTTCCTATTGGCAGCTTTAACATTTGTTAGCCTTCTTCTTTTTTTTAAATTTAAAGTCTTATCAACCTTGTTAGCTGTCAAAATTATAGATGCAATCTACTCTTAGCACTACAACAAATACTGTAAATGAAGTACAACCCACATTTCATGCAGTGCGTACGTTGTATTTTTTACTTATATATTTTGTGTTTTTTACTTATATATTAGAATATTTTTTCTCTTTTATTTTGCAAGCGCTATAAAACCACTTAGATATGTTTAAATTTAAACTGTTAAAGTTTCATGTCCCAATTCAGTTTTTTAAATAATGCATTTAAATTTGTACAGCAGATAGTTTTTATTTTTTTTATGAAGAATATAATCAAAAACAATTTACTGTTAAAGTAAATCACCCTCGTATTTATGTACATAATATTAGGTTTGCTTTTGTTCAATTACTTCTGTTATGATTGCGCTATTGCTTTCACGATGCTTATTTATTTTTTCAGATTTTGTCTGCTCTATCCTGTCGATTAGTGAGGGTAAACACAGGATATGACAAATGCCAAAAATAACATCAAATTCACACTACAGAGTGTTCTACTTCCCCTTGTCTTCTCAGTCTCTCTAAAAAACAAACATGTCCATGGCTACTGTTTGTCTACTTGTAAAATTTAATGTGAAAAATATGTGAAAGCAGAGAGCGTGCTTTGGCTCAAACACCAGTTGGCACATCCCTCGTATAGCCATTGCAGTGCACTTATGTGATTCTTTAAGAACGATGCTGTTGATATCGACTGATGGTGCTTGCAGTGAATGCACCGTGCATTTTGCAAGTACCGTTTGGGACTGTGGTGCTTCAGTTTTTGATGCGGAATCCAGCTAGTCGCGTCACCAGCCCAAAGCACCTCCATTTTATTCTGTGAATCACCCTAGTTGACTGTCCAATGAAGTTGCAAGAATGGCTTACGTAGGTAAAATAGAGAGTTGAAAAAGGGGTCACTGCGGCTCTAATCTGGAAAAAAAAAAAATCCCAGCATGCAACAGAAAAGATCCCTCCAGTGGACCATTTTGAACGTATAGTTCTGGGACGACACATTTCTTTCATTGTTAATAAACAGGGACCGTGTCAAATACGGCCATTTCTTACTCCTCGACGCTGATTATTAAATGTCTACTGTGTGATATTGTCGCAGTTAATTTCACTATCTGTTGATTGCCGAAACATTTTTTTTAATACAAATTTTTTTAAACCCCCCCC
This sequence comes from Cichlasoma orientale, assembly GCA_034780415.1. Taxonomy (NCBI): domain Eukaryota; kingdom Metazoa; phylum Chordata; class Actinopteri; order Cichliformes; family Cichlidae; genus Cichlasoma; species Cichlasoma orientale. The sequence continues at coordinate 453,853 of JAVDPK010002964.1, forward strand.
CCCCCCAAAAAAAACCCCATAAAAATTTAAACTGAATGGATTACTAATTAAATTATAGCATCCGTCTACAGCTTATTTCTAGGGCGTAAACATGAAAGGACTATTTGTTATACAAATAATCAAAGAATCAGGCAGGGGTCACGCTGGCGAGGATTAAAGGATTAAAACTGGGGCCAAACTTAAGACAATCCAAACTGTACCAAGTGTCCATTTTGCGAAAAGTTCACTGTAAACCATGTTAAACCTCCAGTACTGTCTATTTTACTCAGCATCTCATCTCTATTTACTAGACTATATGCTCCCCCCCCCCCCCTCACACTCTAGCAGGTATCACCATGTTAGACAACCACACATGGCATTCATTCATCAGCTGCAATCAGCCAGTTTTCAAAGGCATTTAATTCACCACGCGGAATGTGAAACAACTCTAAATTGTTTGTTTGTGTTCGTGTAAGCCGAAGCCATGTCTTATTGGTTTAGTTAACAGGAACAGACGGGCTCTTTTCGAAAATTAATAGACGCACTACTGCCTAGGAAATTAGCCTAGCTATGTCAAACATGTCTATGAAAACACAAGTGTGGATTTATCTCTTCATTAGTTTGCCCATTCATTGTCATCAGTGCTCAGTTGACAGCCATGCTAACAACGGCGGTGCTCATCTAATTCTGCTGAGTGGAAATTCTCATATTCATACTGAGCCATAAAATTAGAGTCGCCTGTTCTGTTTGCAGGAGATGGAATTTAGTGGACGGATCATTTGGCTTTTCTGTTTGGCCCTTTCTGTTGTGGTATTACAGTTGGTGCTGTGCAAACATACCAAATGTTTTCTGAGAGGATTGATGTTGCCATGATGCAATAACAACCTCCTCCAGACATGCATGCGCGTTGTCGGTGGGGTTAGTGCCACAATAGATGATAGATCACTCTGATACAACTTTTTTTTTCCTCCTCTTTTTCTTTGAACGATACATAAAGGGATAGAAGCCGCAGCAGAGGATGCTGAAATGGGGCAGAATGACATCACAGCATGGCGTCTTTAAAAAATGTCTAACAGATTTGATTGCATTTCAGTATGCACTGGATTCCTTTAGTGCTCTGTTGAAGACTGGACTCAGATGAATGTTGGCAAACAGTGGCGAAGTTGATGTTTGACGTTGTTTACTTTAAAAAAAAAATCTGTAAAAATCTACTGTTCTGTATATTACATTTGAAGTTTTCATTCAGTGCCATTTTTCACAAAATAGGATGACCTGACTCTTTAGGACAGAGTATGACTGTTAATGTTTAGAAAATCCTGCCAAGTTTGGTAAAAAATGCTTTCATATGTAAATTCAGTGGCTGTTTCTGACCGGAATTGTTTTGTAAGGAATCCATGTGTGAGTGTAACATGGAAGCATTATGTATTGTGGAAGAGTAACAAAAGCCTGACGGAGGCGGGTTCTGAAATGGGATTAGATAAAGGTAAAACGAGCGACCGTATACAATCCAGTGTTTTCTCAGTTCACCCAATGAGCAGATGCAGGGAGCTGGCCTGCACGCCAACCGCCACAGTAGGCTTTCACAAAGAATCTGTCTCTATTCAAGCCTTAATCCATGCTGCCGAGGGCCCAGGCATTGTCACTTTGCATGCAAAATTTCAATTAGTGCTGGTACCAGTTGTTTCACTTGAAACGGGGTGTCACATTTCAGAGACATCTATGGCTACCTTTAGGGTGAGATTATGGCAGAAGTATTACGGATTTGCTTGAGAAATTTTTGCGCTCCTTGCATAAGGTTACAGTCAGTGCCGTGAGCTGCTGTGTGTGTTACACCTAGACCTTGGTCACATTTCTAGAAGAGTGAAAATAATGAAATCAATACAGAAAGACTGTCATCTAAAAGTTAAGCAGGAAGCCGTCAAACAGGGGATTTCTGTGTCATTCCCGCTGGCTTTGCAAGTGAAATAACTATTTATGTTATTCCTGGCTTTAGCGTGTTTAACCAGTTTAACTTATGATTCGCTTCAGTGCACGATGGTCTGTTTGATACCGTTTCCATGCTGTTCAGCTCTGCTGCTGTGGTTCACTGTCAGAAGCCAACTTTTCATTTCCTCTAGTCAACGCGCATTTGCCCTCTCGAGGTGATGGTGAAACGGCATTTTAGTGCTTAATGTATAAACTGAAATTTAAGAAAATTAATAGTGCGTTCGGGAGGCCGCGCATGGTTTCAAATCTGTTCTGTTCTCGATTCTTGACAGTGATACACTTCACTAAAAAAGAGGAACTTGCAAATCTCACGAGCTCCACTTGCAGGATAAACATCTTGTTTACTTTATGTGCTCATAGTATGCACACATGCTGCATGTGCACAATAATACTAGTTTTTAAGTTTCCTCAAAATATGTATTTGCCAAGCACTTCTTTTTTTCACAAATACCATTATAATCATTCACTTCTACAGTGAGTCTTTCCACCTGTGGATGAGGTCCAATTCCACTATTAAGGACTACAGCTGGCAATGGCAGCCGTTGTTCTGCTCTTCAGGCTCAGTGAGCTCAGCATTGCAGCACATACAGTAAAGTAGTTCTCCACCATTGTCAACTGCAGTCCAAGACAGTGGAGCACATCTGACTGCCTGACAAGATCCTGTCTGGGGATATCGAGAACTGTGAGAAGGACTGGAACTAGCTTTCAGAATAGGAGCGAGGGTATTGTCCAGCAGCAAAACGATCAGAGATGCCGTTTGTCTCTCAGACAGATTAACATAAATAAATAAATGAAATAAAATTATAATAATACCTGGGCAGCCTGCCCGAGTAAAGTCTGAGTGGGAAAACACATGAAAGTGCTGCAGAGTTAATAGTGGAAGGCTTCTGACTTTAACATACTGGGTAGTACTACATTATACATTAAAAACACAATATGACCTACTTAAGAAAACCCTCAGCAGCCGAGCGCAAAAGCGTTCGGAGTCACCTGGTGTTCCGCATCTGGTGGCTTAATACTTTACTTACCACAGAGGTGTGCTTGAGGTACTCCTTAGGTAAGTTCGTAATTGTTATAAACCTGGTGCTTTAGCAGGCTGTTTATCAAAAACAACAGACCTGGTGGTATCAACCGCCATCAAGTTTATTGCAGTTAGCTATTTTTTTTTTTAATCCCCTGGAAAAGGAACAGGTGTCACTTTGTTCTAAATGATGCCAGACTAGTTTGAGAAGAACAGATGTACAGTAACTCTTCATTTAAATTGGCATTGTGGGCCTGCTTCAATCTGTGGAATAAAGTGTTTTATTGCTTACTGGAAGAGAGTGTTTTGGAGTTGTTGAAATTTGCTTTACCTCTCTGTAACCTTTCTGATACTTCACACAGGAATCTAGATCAAGGATGTTCTTATAGCCTGCTGTCTTAATTAGCACATGTTAATTGGCAACGCACAGTCTCTTGGTAAGTCATATTTATTAGGGAGAGCCTGATTCATCCCAACCCTTTGGGAATGGAAATCATTAGGGGACAGTGAAATGTGTTTCCAGACATTATTCATAATATGAACCGTGTAAGCACTCACAATCGAAATGTCCCTGCAACATGTAGACCTAATTTTCAGTATGAATTCATTGTGCGCTCTGCTTAATTTGACAGAAGTCTCACCCATTATGTGGAATCAGTGAATTTTGTGTCTTTGTCACTCTGTATTTCCTCATTTCCAAGCAGTGAAATTGCCGTCCATACGCCTGAAAACTACAACCGAGTTCGCTCCAAAACCGGCGCTGAACTGATCCGCGCGACCTCCGTTTCTGTCACGTCCCTTATGTGAACACGGAGTCATGCACATTAACAATATGGCGCTTATAATTTTCAACCCCAGCGAATCCAACTACCGGGCTAGGATGCGAGTAAAAAGACAGAAGGAAGCGGAGGAGGAGGGAGAGTACCCTGAGAGAGGTCAGACCTCGTTTCAGAGACCCTCATCCACACACACCCCAGGTACTGTGACACTGCTTTTATGAGTGTGCCTGGAGAACACAAACCCACCGGATTAGTGTCTGTCTCTCAATGTCCCTGGGAGCAGAGCCCATCGGCCGAGACAAAGTGGGGCTGATTGCGTTGTCATCTGCATCACAAAGGGAAGCCTTTTTTCACCTGAACCACTGCCTGTGTGCCTTGCTATGCATCACATCTATCGCGACTCTGGACCCACGTGACATCTGCCTTTTTTTTTTCTTTTTTTTTTTTTTTGTCCATCTCCGTCTCCCCCTCTTTCATTCTTTCTCTCTGCCTCACACCGTCTGTCCACCACGGTCCATATCAACAACAAGACCCCTCCCCCATCCTCTCTCAGTGGAGGCCAGCGTTTTAGTCTGTACCAGCACTGCTGTTTTCTGGTTTTGCCGGTAGTTATGTGCTTAACGCCGTGTGCAACAGCTCCTCTCGCCGCAAAGACCCACTAACACATTTGTTGTCTTTTTCCCTCTGGGTCTGGCTGGCTCGCTGTATTTTAGATGGGTCAGCATGCATATACTTGAAACAAAAATCCATTTTCTTAACGGCACAACTTAACAGGACTAGCGGTCCCACTCGGACAGACACCCCAGCTGAGATGCAGATGTGTTTTATCTGATTAGTGTCCTGGGAAAGCAGGCTCTGTTCTTCTGTAACTGATGACCTGCCTTGTGTTGGTGACCTAACTGGGTCCGACAGCCACAACGGAAACAGCTCAAGCTTCTGTTTTCAGATAAGCTTCTTAGGCCTATGTATATAGGGTTACCCTAAGCTTTATTTTCACTTTTGCCAAAATAAGTGTTTCTGTATTTCATCACTGTCAAATTACTCTTCAAAGTTACCATCTTCCTTTCATATTTTATGATCTGAATGGCCACTTCTTTTTACCCCGTGATAACAGTTTTGGACGTGAGACTTATATTTCAGAAATATCAGGTGCCACAAGATAAACTAATTAAAAAAAAATCCTCCTATTTAAGATGCTTTATGAATAAATTCAATAGATTAAACAGGGTGTGACATTTGAAAAACAGATGGAGGGAAGAGAACGCAGAGAGGGACTTTTTTTGTCCTCAAGTGTGATAAGTTGGTTTTCTTTTCGCAAGTAATTGCATTAGCTCAGAGAATAGGGAATTAACACGAGGCAATTAACTGATTTGGCCTTTGGCTGTGACTTGTCTGGTTTTAGAGAGCTGGAGTATTTTCATAGATTAATTTGGAAATTGCGTTCAGTCAGTTGCAGAACCTTGTAAACCCTGCAATGTGAGACCTTGGAACTTGATATAATCCAGCAAAAGAAGTAAATTTAACACTGTTGAGCGCAGACGGACAATATCGATTTGTTTAACGTGTGGTTACTTGTGAGAAGCTGAAAAAGTGAGGACTGTCAAAGGCGAGGGTTATGATGACAGCTTGCAGTATAATAACGGAACAATGGTGTGTGCCTGGATGGCTGTTTGTTAACGGCAAATTAACATTTTAACTTTTAGCTGGTGCCTGTGATTAGTTTACGGTGGTGCTGTTCTCGTGTACATACACCACATTTAATATATTTAACCCTGTGACACGTAGCATTACATCATTACCTGACTGGTGGGTAGCAAAAGGGGTCTGTTAGCTCACCTGTGCAGTTAAATCTTTACGCTGTAATGCTTCAATTTTTGACTCACTGAATGAAAACTGAATGCAAGAATATATATAAATATACCTATTTTTCAGTATGAGTTTTTAAGGTAATTGCCAGTGTCATTTATGGTAATCACTAGTAGAAAAACATTTGAGTACTTGATGCTTATGTTGCAGTAAGCGTTACGAAATCATCCCTAACTATAATATAATATAAATAAATCACATATGGACATCTATTTGTTAACAACATCTGTGTCTGTGTCTGTGTCTGTGTGTGTGTGTGTGTGTGTGTGTGTGTGTGTGTGTGTGTGTGTGTGTGTGTGTGTGTGTGTGT
>JAVDPK010002964.1:483671-509988 GCA_034780415.1 Cichlasoma orientale
AATAACAGCAACCCCCCCCCCCCCCCCACACACACACACACCACTCCTGTTGCTGCTTGGCTGGAATTCCTCGCGGATCACTGCCTGCGTCCTCTTTATTCCCATTCTCTTCCTCCTCCAACACCTGGCCGTTGCCCCCCCACTCAGTCCTCTGTGCCCTCTCCCTGCTCTCCCCTCTAGCCCCTCATTAATCTGTCCTGATATTGATGGGAGCTGAATGCTGGCAAATGACTGTCTGTGAAGGCCCTTCATGCACCCGCTTCTCACCCTGCCTGTAACCCCACACAGGCTTGATTTGCTTGCCAACCGTTCACCGTGCTTGTGAATCAGTCCCTCTGTGCTTCAGCTGGCTCAGTCCTTCAATCTGTTTATCTATATCATTTTGTTCCCCCTGATCCCCATGTCTGCGCCCAATCTTTAAGTTTGTCAGGATTCTCCTAGCAGTGCTATTTTTTCCACTTTTGTGCCTGTCTTTAATGTTCAGCCCTGAGACCTGTTGATGCCTCTTTATTTTTAATCAGGAGGATTTTTAAGATTACATTAAAAAGTGTCCAGAAGTGAAGTGTGTACAGAACATGCTGTTCTGATTTCATGTGTTTTGCAGGGCAGCATGTTAGTGGACATCAGTATGCACACACACACACACCTACCTGTACACTATATTGCCAGAAGTATTCACTTGTCTGCCTTCACACACAAATGAACTTGAGTCACATCCCATTGTTAATCCATTGGGTTTAATATGATGTTTGCATATTAGACCCTTTGCAGCTATAACAGCTCTTGTGGGAAGGCTTTCCACAGGTTTAGGAGTGTTTATGGGAATTTTTGACCATTCTTCCAGAAGTGCATTTGTGAGGTCAGACGCTGATGTTGGAGAGAAGGCCTGGCTCACAGCCTTCACTCTAGTTCATCCCAAAGGTGTTCTCTCAGGTTGAGGTCTGTGCAGGCCAGTCAAGTTCTTCCACACTAAACTCATCCATGTCTAGTTCCTTTCACTGGAACTAAGGGGCTGAGTGTGATTTGTCACTCCAGAGAGCACATTTCCACTGCTCTATAGTCCAGTGGCAGTCTACTTTACACCACTGCATCTGACACTTTGTATTGTGCTTGGTGATGTAAGGCTTGGACGCCCATTCCATGAATTTCTCTACGCATTGTTCTTGAGCTAATCTGAAGGCCACATGAGGTTTGGAGGTCTGTAGCGATTGACTTTGCAGAAAGTTGGCCTCCGTGCACTATGCACCTCAGCATCTGCTGATTTTACGTGGCCTACCACTTTGCAGCTGAGTTGCTGTCATTCCCAATCACTTTCACTTTGTTATAAGTCTGCTAACAGTGGGATATATATATTAGCGAGGAAATTACATGATTGGACTTGTTGCACAGGTACCACGCTGGAATTTACCGAGCTCCTGACAGCAACCCATTTTTTCACAAATGTTTGCAAATGTATAAGCAGTCTGCATGCTGCTAGGTGCTTGATTTTATATGACCGTGGGAGTGATTGGAACTCTTTTAAAGTCACCAGAGTGGGGATCTTGGCCTGATGTGTTTGGCTGGATTCTCCTCCATTGTCATCAACACATCCAAGGAGGGAATTACTTTTTGGAAGAATGCTGCTCCTATGCTCCAGCAGAGTTTTAAAGAATTGTGAAATGGAACACTGAAGCTGCTCTGGCCTTAATAAGAAACTTTAGGTTGTTTTTTTCCCTTTGTCATCCATCTTTGCATGTACATACTGGATATTCCATCGCATGTAGGTGCTCACACCCACTTTACCGCTCTACTTTCAAAGCCCTTAGACACACCCGTCGACATATTTCAGTTTGAAATATAACACTTTTACTTGTGTGACATTTTTATTTCCTGCTCAATTCCCTTTCTTCTATTAAGGCTATGAAGAAAGGCTGCATAGAAGTCCCCTCAATGACGTGTGTTTGAATGAGATGGAGCGAAGCTGTTACGGGCTTAATTTGGTTAAATTGATAAGTAAAGTGGTTTCTGGGAAACATAAGATATTCATATGTTTTAGATTTTGTTTTTGTTTTTAGGGACAGAATGAGATTTAATTTTAACACTTACAGCCGAAACAAAACCAGCTGGAACAACCTTGGCTGTAGCTGTTACTATGCAACCCTGCTGACAATGTTTATAAAGGTATTTAATCTTTTCTGTGGTGTATCGGGGGGTTGAATACCTGATTGTTGAGAGAGCACTGTCTGTGATCAAGAATCTCAACAGGTTTTTCCACTTCTGATAGCCAGTTCTCTTTATTACTGGCTTATACATAATGTTATCTGGAGGCAATCCAGTCCTTTATATTTTCATTAAAAGAAAAGTTGTCAGTTCTATGTGCATGCATGCATCTCAGTTCATATAACAGGACACATGTCAGTTTGCTTATTGATGAGTTACAGAAAAACATATAGGGCTGCTGTGGATGTTTCTGAAAGGATGGTGGCTGCTGAGACTTGATGCCTTTTAGCTACAGTACAGGCTTCACCCTGCAAAGTATGACAGCTAGTTTGAGACTGGGCTCCAGCATTGCATCTGTGTTTATCCCTGAGATGTGCCAAGCACTGGAAAGGCCCGGAGCTGGAGATTGCGGTTTTCCTGCCCCGAGCACAACAGCTAGTCACAGCACCTGTTTTCTGTTTTCTGCTCAGTTTGACATCATCTGTGTATTCTTGTACTCCTTTAATGATGAATTATTGAAGTGCAGCTAATGGGAAAAGTCCTGACACAGCTTTTCCTCGCAGTAAGGATCCTTTTTATGTTTTCTGGTGCTTGCAGTGCAGACCGTCCACACGGTCACAAACTTTGGGCTACGCGTTGACACGAGCTGAATGGAGTGCGCTGAGCCCTGGGCATCCTTGCAGACTTGGGAAGATGCCAAACTTTACATCATACAAACCCACATGACTATTACAGACACATGGATGCAGAAAGCAGGAATTGGCCTTTACTGTTAATGAAATGCTGGAACTGTTATGTTCTAACCTGCACAGACGCAGCAGTTGCTCTGGTTTGTTAAAACAGCTTTTGGTTCTTGACTTTGAGTAAGATCAGTAAAATCACTCAAACAGCAACATGTTCTTCTCCCTTGACTTACTCCTAGGCAGCACGATCTGCTGCTGTTAGTCAGCACAAGCTCCGTTTGGATGTCTTACTCCTGTGCTCAACTGTCAGAGGCAGCACTTGGCACTCAAATATGCCTTTTGTCTTTTTCCTGTTGGAATGAACCGTAAAGCTGCTCACATAAAGAAACTTGCCATCTCTTTTTTTTTTTTTTTACGACTGCTCGCTCAGAAGGAATCTGTCTTTCAGGTGTGTCACAAGCAAACATGGCGATAGAAGTTAAACCCAAGGTTGAACAGACGCTGAAAACACTTATGCGTTTTAGCTGTTGAGGAGATAAGGGAAACAAAGTACTCTGTCAGGCTAAGTGGCTGTAATGGCTAGAGAATAAACAAAAGGAGGGTTCACGTCTTCAGAGCGGAGAAGGACTTTGCATTCCACAGAAAGCCACAAAGCATCTCTGGATTTAACTTGAGCCAGACACTGTCTGTTTACATTGCAGGTTGTAATGCAAGCGTTTATCCAAGTTTATAGGCAACAGGCCAAGTCTGGCCTACACCTTCCTGTTCCCGACATAATGCCACATGACAGATACACTAAGCCAACTTGCTGTGCCAGTACTACAAAACCTTAATAGGGGAATTTTTAAAAGCAAAGGATCTTTGCTTTAGTCAGAGCTGCATTGGCGCATTTGCTGTGGAAAATGAGATTTTAATTAGATGGCCGAATAGAATGAGAGTGGTTGTTGTTTTTTTTTTCTTTCTCAATATTTTTTCCTTTGTCCGTAACTAGTTTACATTCAGATAAAATACCTTTTAACAACCTTTCTCTTTAAAGTATCCACCAGCTACACTTTGAGAAACTTGCAGAGCTAAAATAATTGTTGTGTCTGACCCCGAAGAAGTCTAAACTCCCTTTTAGGAACTACAGATTTCTGTGTAGGTGACAAATTCTCAAAGACATCGTGCAGTTTTGCTGCAGAGCGCCCTACCCATGAAATATTAAAGAGTCTGCTTGTAAAGGTGTTTTGAACAAGGACTCAAGTTAATTATTATAAATTAAAATGATTCATAAAATGTATCACTGTGTTCTTGTGCACTTGCATTTTGACTTCTTGACACTTTTGTGAAATAGTAATAGACCTTTGAGACTTTAAGTTTCTTTAAAAATCCACTTTAAGCAATTTAATATGCTCTGGCTGGCCCTTATTTCAGATGAAGGGTGCACTGACTGAGGACCATCACAGGTCAGGGAAGAGGCTTTTGCCTCATACAAACTGTCTCCAAGGTAGCAGTGTCCTGCTTTCCGTAAATCCCCTCCATCTTTTCTCTCCCTTTCCCCCTTTTCTCTCCCCTTCTCTTATTCAGCTTCTGTCTTCTTTCACAGCTGACCACCATGAAACCATTAGCTCTGTGTTTGCGCTCCACTGGTATCCAATATCTCCCAGTCTGTGCTAGTTTGACTAACAGTAAGTCCTTAAGGTGCCTTAATGGTTGGGCAACACAATTTTCATTGTGCCGTGCAGTCGTTGATTAAGAGGATGTTGATTGCTGGGGCTTTAGGGGTGCCTAAGCGTAAGTGATATTTGGGTTATTCTGTGGCCTGTTGTTGCTCTGTGTCTGTGTGATTGGATGCAGTAATGGTCCCAGCAGTGAAGCAGGCAGGCAGGAAGGTATATGGCTGAGGTACTGCCTTCCACTGCCTCCCATTCTCTGCTTTATAGACCTTCAGGGGGTTGTGACCCCACCATAACTCCTCCACAGCCAGAGAGGGAGAGGAGCTAGCTCACAGGCCTGGAATCCACCAGTATGCCTTGCCTTCCTCTGCCATGAAATGTGTGGTCCTCATCAGGAAAAGCAGGGTGGGAACAGACAGTGGTGGTGATAGGCAAACAGCCATGGCTGTTAGGAGGTACACTTTCCTTCTCTCTGGGTCAGAGAGTGTGGGGGTTTAGAGCTGATAATACGCGTCTTCTGTGGATGTAATAAAGCAATGGCAGGCGGTAGCAGGGAGGAAACGGTACCTATGACCTCGAGTGGCGATAGGATGATGGGGTTGAGATGAGGTGGACTGTAGGAAACAGGAAGCGAGGACAGAATGTGGAGAGGGGAGAGGAAAATATGGCAGAGAAGGAAAAAATATAAATTGGGAGACTTGCAAACGGGGAGTGTTTGGTGTACTGCTAAAAGGGAATAAATCATTACGCTTCTTTTACCCTCCTTACATGGCAACAGGCCTTGTAAAACACAAATAAAGATACCCATTAATATACATTACACTCTTACATCTACCCTCCCTCTTTCACATGATGGGTTTGCAGCATCCTTAACAGTGCCATTTTATTGCAAGCTGCTCAGCCGCATAGAGCATTTTCTTTTTCTTCACCTACCTCATTACTTTTTAATGTGCGTACATTATTTAAAGCCTCTTATCTTAAGTATTATTCTTTCCATAACATTAGCAACAAAGAAGTGAGAAAATATATTGGCTTAGCACACCGTGCGATTGATTAACTAGCATGGGATCTGGGCGGTGTGTGGGTCTGTCTATATGTGTGCATGTGGAAGGGAGCGGGGGGAAGGAGGCAGCAGTATCTGCCCAGACAGATGAAGTCTAATCTGATGACTTTCTTGGCAGACAGGCTGTATTGACTGGCAAGAGATCAGCTTCCCTAGTTTGACCTCTCACACATCAATAACACTGTTCGAATTCCTTCAGATGACATGTAGGCATCATGAAATGTTGTACCTGGAAGCCTAACAGAAAAACTCTGGATGGAAAAGGGCAGATTTGGTTGAATGAGATTTTTGACGATGACATGTTTTTTTCCCAGTCTTGGTTATTTTGATTTATTTATCGATTCCCAGGTGTGTGGATTCACGGACATGCTTGAGCACAGTCTTGAATTCTAGTAAAGTCAAGGCAGCATGCACGAGCAGGTTCACGCAGGAGCACGCCAACTTCAGATTTCCTATCTTAATATATATATATAAATATTAAAAAAAAAAGATTTGATATAATGGCCAATTATAATAATAGCATGGTTTGATATAGCAGAGGTTTTGGACTAATAGAAAGGGTATTTAAATTCTTTTGTAACCGTGGCAGCAGTTAGTTACATACAATCAGTTTGGTTCCAGGAAATTCTTCATATTTCCAAAGCTACTTAACAAGTATCAATCATTGTAAACACATCTGATGATAAATAGAGGTGTCGATGAATATAGATGTGTCATACAGAGAGCATGTTAGTCTTTGTGTAGAGAGCGCGAGGCCACTTCTTGCAAGCAGTGCCCTCGGTCATTCATTAGCACACAGTGCATGAACTATCAAAGGAGCGGCACAGGAACCCGGGATATTTCTTAAACCAATTCAGAGTTTTGCCGTGTTTTCAGGCTCTGTTGGCGTAGTTGATTTCGAATCATTAAATGTTACTGCTTTAGTTTGTAACCAACTTCTTCACCGATTAGGGTTCCTGTTTGCGTCCTTGATTGCCTGTAATCACAACTTAGCCTGTGCCAAATACTGTTTTGCAGCCCCGAAAAGCTACTCATTTATTTAGCTTATGTGAAACATTTACAGCTCCAGATGAGCCGCATTTATCATTAAACACAACAAAGTCTTAGGGGTCTTTTTGCTTTCTCCCCCAGTACTTGACCCAGAAATCAAACGAGTAGCTAAAAAAAAAAGGGAGAGCACGGAATCTGAGGTGTTTTTGAGACATACGCTGATATATGAGAGGTGCTAAAACCAACTTGTCAGGCTCATGCTGCAGTCTTCAGTTGTCGTTTGCGGAGCTGTCATGATATTTCTCGATAGGGGCTTTACGTAAGGTGTTTACTGAAGGGGAAACGTTTATTTGTAAATATCTCCATTTTCTAATTCACACAATGGTCCTGTACAACATTGTGTACTGTAATCCCCATTAAACATTTATCCATCCGGTGGTCCGAGCTGTTCAGTTTATTGGTTCATTTATTTGTTGGGACATATAGAACATTAAAAATATCATTGTAGGGGCTTCAGAGTTACTGTAAACACTGTCAAATGTATTGTTCAATTATGCTAATTAGTTCCTGGCCAAAATCCAGCTCTGAATCTTAAAAGACCCTTATCACCAAACCCCAAATGATAAAGATCCAGAGCCCCTGCACAGGAATTTACAGCTGGTTTTAAAGCAGCTTTCAAAGGACAACAGTCTTTAAAAGAATGCAGAATAGGTTGTAAACTAAATTTGTTTGCCAGACTTTAATGACTTGACTTGTCTCGTAATGCGTAGTAGAATCCTTTTATCAGCTAAGCAAGGACAGGCCAGCACAATAAAAAGAGGTACCTGCCTCGCTTTCACACAAACACACCTAACATATAAACATACACTTCCTTTCCAACCCAAAGTTGAACTCTGGGGGGATTCTCCTTGTGTTTAATCTCCAAAGCACTTTTTCTTGCATCATATTTCCCTCATTTTTGCCAGAGCCGCCAATCAAATGGTTGGCATGGAGATCGCTGGTCCCTTGACTACCTCAGACCTCATCGCATGTAGGACAAATTAGGAGGGGAAATTGGTCCCTTTGCTGTCTGAATATATATTTTAAGCTGGGGGGGAACAGCTCGTCTTTTGGATTAATACAAACATATCATGGTCGCGCAGCCCCTACGAGGCCTCTAGGAAGATCAAAAAAGAGAGCAGGAAGAGAGAAAACTTGTTCTTTCATGAGCATTGTACAATTTTAATCATCTTCTCTTGACTAATGGCTTGTGGGTAAGGTGTGGGAGGCTGGTGATGACTATTTCCATCAAGTCAATTAGTAGTGGTTTCTGAAAAGCCGTCACTTTGATGAAAGGTGATTTGTGCATCCCTGTCTGACTTTGCTGCAGGTATTTCAGCCACACGCATAGATGAACATCAGAGTGCTCGTGCAACACTTTAAACGATTGGATGGTTAGAGGAATGTCACCAGGCCGCTTTTTTTTTTTTTTGGAGTCATACACATGTTCACTTCAGCTGCTGCTTATAAAACTGTGAAACCACTTTTACAGAATTTTCCACTGCAAATTTTGAAATGCACTGATTGTTTAAACAGGTCTTCTTGGAGTGTCAGGCATTTTGGGAAATATGGAAAGCGCACTAATAAATCCTCAAGCGTGTGTTATTAGCCAGGTTTCTTTCATACAGATTATGCGAGGCCAGGTGACCGTTCCTGCTTCCACTTTATTGCTTAGATTGACGTGAAATATGGTGCCATTCATAACTAAACTTTTTACAGGTAAAACCTCCTTAATGATGCACCTACGGTGTCACTAACAGCAAAAACATATCCTGATGTACTGTTAGAAAATCTGTGCTTTCACATGACTGGACAGTAGTATTGTAATCAAAGGGAAAATAGGATGATGGCAGTTTGGAAAGTTTCCCTGTGAATATATGTCTGGGGAAAATAGGACTTCTTTTGACTATCCCTCCAACAAAAAGTTATAGAAACTTGGAAGTCTAGTAACATAAAAACTCACAATGTGATACTTATTATACTTATAAGTTTTATAAGCAGGGCCATGCATTTATTTGAATAGACAGCAATTTTGCCATGTTTCCATGCTACTTTGCTTGCTTATCTTAAGTAAATAAGCAAAATACATTGACAAAATATGTAGGAAGATCCTGCAACCCGTACAGTATCTGGTTACATTAAAACGATCTTAAGTTGTTTTCTGTCATCACAAAAAAACAAAAACATGAGATACTAAGTTTGCTAATGGCAGGCCGTTTGAGAACCTGACATACGTCAAGTCACAGTTTTTGCGTCTCTTACGTTTGTTTTTGGCTGTTGTCCCATGGCATTGCTGACAAGTTAAGTTACATTGACTGATAACACAGCTTGGCTGTGTAAGGATTACTGTCGTACATCCTGCTCGAGGCCTCCTGGGAATGCCATGCTGTATCATTCTGTCAACCATTAGTGCTCCGAGAGTGCTCTCCTTTCTGTGTGTTGGTGTTTGTGTGTGTTGTACTATATTTCACTCTGCACCGCACTCTGCCAAAATCAACTGCCCAGCTTCCTCCCTCATCTTTCTCTGCCTTGGAAAGCCCAACACTCTGCATCCTTGATGAAGTGGGGCTGAATTTTGGGTCCTACCCCACTGGTGGTGGTGGTGGTGACCTCCAAGGTTGAAAAATGAAGCCAAAGCAGAAAGAGCATCAAGCTGTAGTTCTTCTAATGGCCACTTGAGGCTGACTCCAAAATCAAGTCAAGCCCATGCTAAAATGACCATGTTTACAGCATTAAAAAGAATCTTTACAGCATATTACAAAAAATAGTTTTGGCTGCTATGGATAGTTTCCCCGTTCATAAAAGCTTTAAGGTGGGTCCATTTTTTTTTTTTTATTATTATTATTATTAACTTGTCCGTCTGGACACTGGAGTTAGGGGCTAACTTCCTCTAATTGGAGTCACCGAACTGGACCTCTCTGTCATGTTTTTGCTGTTGGATGGATTTTTTTAGATATAATTATCTGATAAATAATATGTTTTGCTGTATAGTAGCACATCCAAAATAAATTAAGCTTCAGTTCTGTTAAGTGAAATTCTCGTGTTTTATTAGTCTGTTACATAGCACTAATTAGCATACATGTGTTTATGGTTTACAGCCGTCATCGCTGTCATCCAAGTAAGGCAGCTTCTGGCTCCAAAAATATTAACATGGTAGTCTTCAAAATGCTAACTTTGAGGCTTCCAAAACCAGCTACCAGTCACAGTGTCCATTTTATATATACAGTCTATGTTTCTGCCACACTTGGTGCTAAAAAAACCCCTACATCATCATCATCCAAATTCTGAATCTTCTCTGGGACCCATTAGTAATTTCTACACCCTATAAATCTCTGATGTGACGTCTCACTAGTCACATACCTGTATACCCAGGGCTGCATGCCAGTTTGCCTCGGACACTCGGGGGGGAAAGAAAAGCTGTAATTCTGGTGTATGGGTCTACTGTATACCACATGGCCCACAAAGCCTGTTTCATTGTAAAAGTGGGATTAAGAATTCATTTAGCACACAGGGATAAGCTGTTGTGTGACAGTGGTGGGAGCTCTACTGTACCTTTAACGGGCCCAGCTTGTGCTGACAGATGAGTTGAGCTAGTTGCTCTAGACCAGGGGCTCCATCCACTTCCTACTTCTAAATGAAACAGACTGTTATTATTTCCAACAGGCCATACAGTAGCCCTGTCCATCATTAAAGCTATGAATCATGTCTCTGCACTAGCAGTGACTCCCTCAGGGGTATATCATTGCCTTTCTCCTTAATCTGGGCAGATTTCCGTGCTGGGTCCACTCTATAGGATTCTGTTTTTAGCGCGATGAACAGCTTGCTCATGTTACTCTACAACTGCAGTACACACTACAGTCTGCCCACATTTGCCATTAAATGTTGTGGTTTCAGGTGTTCAGTGTAGTAGAAAGTGATACACATGCAGAATTCAACAGTGGTTAAACGGAACTTTACACAGCGTGGATTTTATGGGGAGAATATTTAGCTGCGTTTTAGCTCTGTTAGATAACATTATCACAGCAGTGGAAAGGAGCATATGCGGTTTATGTCAGCGTTGAATTGAACGTTGAGGGATTTGTGCCATAGAAAGCAGAGGCGTGCTTCCAAGCTGCTTCATGCTGTTTTTAGAGGTCAATTTCTTCTTCAAAATACTCTCATTAAACTTAAAGGGCCTAAATATAGGCGAGTTTGTTTGAGAAAAAAATCTGTATATTCTGTTCGATTCTGCTTAAAGCTACCATGTCAAACTCATTTCTATGCAGGGTTTTTTTTTTCATTAACTGTGATGCAATAAGCTGCAAAGCAATTTGTCAAATTGGGTTCTTCATGCTGCCAGAAGAAAGCGAAGGAGATATATCTCACTATATAATTACACATGAGCATGTAACAGCATGCACACTATGTACTTGTTTGTGATTGAAAGCCAAGAGAGGCCTTTCTGTTTGAATAGCTGTGCTCTTTGTATTACCTGCCCTTAGAAAAGGTGTACAGGTTCAGTTCAGAGATTACCTTTGGCAGTAGAGCCATCCATCACTCAGACTGTGGGATTCTGTCTGTCTCCTCTAACTAATTGCTCTTCCATCTGTCAAAATATGATTTCAGTGCCCTTTGGCCAAATCATGAATGGCCACCAACTAGTGTAAACCAACTGCAAATGTTGAGAAAGAGAAACGGGAAATAACAGAACCGCTCTTTGTGCGGACTAAATAATGTAGGAAAAGCTCTCACACAGTAAATTATAATGATATCAATGATCTCATTTATGTCTCTCATTCATTAGCACTTCAACACAATAGCGTATACCCTAGATTGCTTTCAGTCTGAAGGTTTCCGCACACATTTGCATGTTCAAAATGTTTATTTTCTTTCTTGCAGTGGTTGTTTCAGCTGAGAAGTCTTTTCTGTGAACAGCTCTTCTCTGTATCCCTCATTGAAAATGCTGCTGCTTTCTTTAGAAAGCTGAGATGCAGCATTGACCCCTCTTAGAGAAGAAGAGTGTTGTTATAGTACCACTGCCCCCCCCCCTCCCTCCACTCCCCCCCGCCTGTCACTTCAGACAGCCTCTCACTGGAGAGCTCTCTCTCAGATCAGCACTAAACTCTCTCCTTAGTCTCAGGAAGTGTTGGAGGAAGCACTCTCAGCCTAGTAGGCTTTTCTTAGATTCCTAGGTCTCATTGCATATTCATAGTACCCTCCACAGCCAAGGGTATCAGGTTTAAAATGGGAAAAAAAAAAGACATCCAACCTTTAAATATTTACTGTCAGATTGTTATTGCTGTCTGTGATTTAAGAAAGGTTTGCACGTTAATGCTTCATATTTGAAAGCGTTTCTTTGTTTGAGTGAAATATTGCGGCCGTGCGTCTTTGACCGCCAACACTGAGTCCATTTTCCCACGAGCTGCATCACTCAGCCGCCGCACCGACAACACAAAGACACTCTCTGCTGTAAGTGGGAAATTGAGAGGCTGCAGTTTGTCGTCAGATCTTAGAGCGCTGCGTGTGTCCATCTGAACAACAGATTCTGGTGTTGGACAAATCCAGTGCAGTTTGCAGTGTTAGGGGATGTACTGCAAAATGCCAGCTTGTTTGGTAATGGGGAAATTGTCTTCTGGAAGTCTTTATGAAAAAAACCAAATGTTATTACAGTGACAACTGAAGTTAACGGAATGATAGGAAGAAAAAAATTAAAGAAGTTGATTATGCATGTCAAGAAAAGGACATTTCTATCATTTCTAAAAAGACAGTAAACTTGCAAATTTCAGATCTGTTTGCGATCTGCTTTTTGCAGTTTAAACAATAAGAGTCCTGAGCAAAACAAAAAGCAACTCTTAAAAAAAAAAAAATACTCTTCACTTACACACAGCAAAGAGAAATGCTTTATTAAAAGTCTTTCATTATAGTCATTATTTAACGCACGTGTTTCAAATATACCTCAGTTGACAGACAGGTAATCTAGACTACCAATGTAATATGAGCACCATGTGTCATTAATCTGTTTTTTCTAGTAAAGCCCTAATGGAAGTCCTGTGAGGTCTGTTAGGCATTTTAAATCATCATGTTGCTCAAATAATTAAAGGCCTTTAATAAAACTCGCTCTGCCTGAAAGTACCTGATTATGTACTTCTCTGAGACCTGTTTCCTTTTTCTTTTTTTGGGGGGGTTTGTTGACAGTCATCATATGCCTGCACCTCTTTATTTATAGCAGTTTTTTCTCTCCACAGAGGGATCTTTGAGGTTTTAGGCAGAGCCAAAGGCACAGCTTTGCAATAAGTTTTTACCCTTCAGCCTAAAAAGGCTGAGGGGGTATTGTAGTCACCCCTCTGGGTGGGCGGGTGGAGTGGCGGCCAGCTTTCAGCTTTGTGAACGCGATAATTCGAGGACGATGTGGCCTAAATTCACACCATAGATGCATCTACTAAAAATCTCGGACAAGGTCGAATCTCAGTGACCTCGACCTCCAGGTCAAGGTCAACATCAGATGCCAAGTTTTCTGAAAATCGTGTGAAAGTGAGAACACTGTGACTTAGGCCATTCAAATGGATGCATCTGCTAAAAATCTCAGTCACGTTTGAATCTCAGCAACCTTGACCTCACAACCCCGCCAATCACAGAACGCCACAGTGTTCTCAGTGGTTTACTTTTATTATGATTTTAGCATTTCTTATTCCTGGATCTTACTTTGATTGGATTGATGTGGTGAATAAAGTCACTGAGGCTCATATGCATCCCATTAAGATCTACTGAGACCTGTAATTATGTGTTATAAAACTTGCAGTTTCAGGGTATTTGTGGCACCTAAAGATTCTGCTGCCAGGAGGATGAGGAGTAGCACCGGCGGCTGATGGCATTTTATTAATAAGCATTGGCATTTTTTGTTATTTTAAACTGTTAAAAAAGACAGGAAAATGCACAATTCAAAACACAGTCTGTCTGTAAACAGCCCTTTACTGTATGTGGACCATTTACATGACTGACTGCCCCCTCCCTCCCCAACAGGCCCATTCTGAGCCAGGAAAAACCCCAATAGAGCTGATTGTGCCCAGACAGACGGATGATCATATTAGCAACCAGATGGGCCAGCGGTAGCTTGATATCAATACATCAGTGCCATTCCCATGAGTGTCAAAATTCAAATCCTCACACTGTAAACAAGTGTCCACAAGAACAAACCAAAATAAGTGATTCCCGTGGCTGGATTTAGAGGAGAACCTCTGTACCATGTCCTCTTCCTGATTAATGGCCAACAAGTCGTGCTGAGCAGCCATGCTCTGCCACAGCTGGGGTTTCACACTGAAAACGAGGCAGTGGCTGACAGTGGTGAGCTATGTGCCGCTCTGCTCCGCGGGAGGTAATGAATCGGTGCGGCTGCCGTGGACTGGAGTGTAGACAGCAGGAGGAAGAAAAGTGATCAGTCTTTCAGGGAGAGGTTCTACTTTTCCAGCATGTGGGCTGCTGATAGCTGGAGAGACAGAGCGTAGAAGAGAGAAGAAGGGATTGAGAGGCGGTCTGCTATGAGAGAAAGAAGAGAAAGAGCTGAGAGAATAAAACAGTAGAAAGTGTGAAGGTAGGGTTGCTGAGGAGCAAAAAACGGAGAGGGAGAAAAGAAAGAGAATGTGCCCACAGACAGAAAAAGAGAAAGATGAGGCTGGAGAAGAGGATGGAGTGCCACATTCCTGGGGAAATTTTCTCCCTGTTCCCCCACAACACTCCCTAACCACCACAGAGGGGGTTCATTATTCTCACTTTACTCTCCGCTAATTATCGTTATCATTATGGGGGATAATTACCATTTCGCTGCCTAACACCCATGTAGACTGCTCGGCTCTGAGTCACACACAAGGTTATCAATAGATGCTCAATTGCAGTCTCATCTGCCTAATTATAAGATTTGGGCTTTGTGATAACTGAATAGGATGCGAAATCTGGTATTATGTCTTCTGAGTGCTGGCGAGATGCTGAAAGTCAGCACAAGGCCCTGAAATAAACCAGTGTGTGTGGAACCTGTTAATTAAAAGCTGCTGCGTTTGCTGGAATAAAAATGAGAGGAAATCCAGGGTTATGAAACAACTTTAAGTCTCTGAAATATCTTGCAGGCTGCTACAGAGCTGAGTGTGCACAGAGTTGAACAAAATCCTGTGAGACAGAGATCCTCTCCGTCTTTGATTTCATTCACTCATTACCTGTAAAAAATAATTAATCTTTTTTTTAAAAAAAACATATTTTATCTAAGCTCGACTCTACTTTTAATTAACCCACGCTATTAGCGGCTAGTCTATCAGTCCATTGAACAATAATAATGAAGAGCCACAGCATGCAGTTGTCTACTGGACCTGCATAACAATCGCTGGCTGTGACTTATGTTAAGCTTAGTAGCCATGTTTGTCAAGGGGGCTTCTAAATCCCTCTGTGGCATTTCGGTCTTGCAGCTGACGCCTCGAACCTGATGAATGGTCTCTCCATCTGCTGCAGTTCAACACCAAGTCTACAAGGCAGACACAGGCATAATGAGCAGAAGAAATTCATTAGACCTGCCCTCTGTTAAAGAGTGCGGCACAAGTGAGAGGAAGTTGTGGAAAAGAGGCGTGAGGGCATGGGGACAGAGATTAAGAAGAAGGAGCAAAGGGGGTGACAGTGCGAATGGCTCAGTAAGCATATGACCGACAGTCGGGCCATGCTAGAGGAATGTGTGGCACAGAGGACCTCATGACAGATAGGAGGCGCATTTCTCTTTGACCCCAATTACCAGAGTTGTTTCTCCCCCCAGCTAATCCATATCTAGAGTGCAGCACAGCCGTATAAATGATGCCACGGCTCTGCCGAACTGTTATAAAACCTGCAGCAATCTTTCTCATATTTTTTATAAGTGTTTAATCAATCAAATGTCAGAAAAAAATCCAAAAACAAGCAATAAAACATTGGATTAGATACAAAAAATATGAGAAAAAAAAGAACACTGAAAAAGGCAGGAAATCATCATGGGAGAATTAGCATTAACCAGAAATGCCGATATGGTTATGAAACAACAAATTTTTTTCAGTATCACTTTAGTTGTGTTTTAGGCCTTTGTAGATAATAATCTATAATTGGAGTGCACTTATTCCAACAATGCATTCTTAGACTTTCTTACAAATGTGTTGATTTGAATTTGGAAATCATATTAACAATTCTTTCTTAATATTTCTAAATATTCAGAAGTTTCAGGAGACATTACAATACTTTATGACATTTCATACTTTAGACTTCCCCTTAAAATGTTTGTATTACTCAAGCAGTTCATATTCAGCCACAGTAATATTATCTGACTACCCTCTCCTCTCATGGCTCTCCACAGAGACACTCATGGACTCCACCACAGCCACGGCGGAGCTCGGCTGGACCGTCTACCCTGTGTCAGGGTCAAGTGACAACAGTGTAAGTACCTACTTTTCCTTTATGCTACTTCTGACAGTGAAGGTTTAGTTCAACTATTATTTAAGTGTTTGCATTCACTGCGGCAAAGATGAAGTTTGCGGTGGCCCTCTTTTTGTTCCTCTTTCTTTTCTCTTTTTTTTTTTTAAATAATTTTTGGTCTTACATTTACATTGAAATAGCAGTGACACATTACAGTTATCTAAATGTCATATAATATGTTGTATAGCACTCTTTTTAAAAGAGCTGAATAGAAAAGGCTGCAGTCCGCAATAACATTTAAATCCAGGGAATTAAAAAAAAAACAGAGCAAGGAATTGGCCCAATTCTTTCTTAAATAGATCTTCCCTCCCAGCTATTCTGTGAATAACCCTCAATAGCTTCTCATTGTACTTAGTACCTCTGTCCATTGTTTAAAAGTGGATAAGGTTAATTGTTTAAATGCTTTAAATTTTTCTTATTTGCTCAGTCTCCCATGAAAGCTTTTTTTATGATGGTAGCCAGTGTTTTTGTTTCTCACTCTAAGGCCAAAGATCAAGCAGTGAGTCCGCCTGCTCTGCAGCGAGACATAACAAAGTCTGCACACTCGTGGTGAACTTTGTACATTTTTATCCCAGCATTTAAATATTCATACCGTAGTAGTCCGTAGGTCCGATTTGATTGCTAGGACAGGCACAGAAAAATGAGCACTGACAGCCAACAAATGATCTTTAATGTCCTGATTAAATTTATCAAGGCTCAGCAGAGCCGCAAAGCCCTCTGAATTATACACCATTAAAAGAATAAACAGAGATCAGATATCAAGAGAACCAAATATAGAGGACAAAGCTGACTGGTTGAGGGGTGAGGAGAAAGAGAAGAGGAAAAAGGAGAGCATAGGGAGACAGGACAGAAACTATGGGAGAGAGAAGGCAAATTTTAATGACATGCTGCAGTGGTATATAAACACCTTGGGAGTGAAAAGTGGTGAGTAGACAAGAAATGCTGAGCGTGTTACAGTGTATTATAAGTCCCGCAGCAGTCTGAGCCTGGAGCACGATGGCTAAGGGATGGTTCAGGGTCACCTGATCCAACCCAAACTATAAGCTTTATCAAAAAGGAAAGTTTAGAGTCTAATCTTAAAAGTTTAGAGGGTGCCTGTCTCCTGAATCTCCACAGGAGAAAGGTCTGAAGGCATCAGTTAGCCAAGAAGAGAAAAAATATGGCTTCATTAAAGTCTCCAGATAAATTCCTGAACTTATATCAACAATTCAGATAAATCCCACAGTCACTCACAAGTGAAAAGCAGGGAAAACAAAAATGACCAAGCCAAAAGTGTTACAAATTGACACAACGTAGCACATGCAGCATCTTCACTAATGCAACAATAGGCTACAATGAAAGCTAAAGTTAAACAAAGAGACAAGAGTAAGATGAAACTTATAAAATGCCATATTGATGCTTTAGTTCAAGAAAACTTTAATAATGCGAACATAACTGCTCGCAAAGAGGGAAAACAAATAAGGGATATGGGAACCCCGGCTAAAACAAACAGGAGGAAGACGACCATGAAACAACCACACACGTACTGGGCTGTTGGATTCACTCTTCTCTCTGTAACTAATATTAAATTTAATTATTAAACTAAAGTAAAATATATTGATAGAAACAAAATTGAAAACAGGACTACCGTTAACTCCCAACTCCGCTTATTAATTAATAAACAAAATTGCAAAAAAGCAATTGAATAATAATGATGGTGCTGATGGAGGTGAGCCTCGCTCTCTGGTTTTATATGCGCGCAGGTGAGCCTCCACAGCCAATCAGCACTAGCACTTTTTTTTTGTACATTTTGGCCTCATCTGAACTTTCTGGTTCAAGGCAAGCACTTTGAGTGAAGCCTTGTAAATTTAAAGCTAAATATGTGTGTTCTAATGCCAGACTGGAAGCAATGTGTTATGAGCCTTGTTGGTGTTTGATGCACAGTATTTCCACATGCTCTGCCAGGGCATCGGTTCCTCCAAGCCACATGCAAGCCAGGCCCACTTCAAGCAGCCAAAACCAGAGTCTCAGTCTCCTTCACTTTTTTTCTTCACCACAAGATTTTGCCTTCTCAGAATGGATCCAAAAGAGAGAGAAAAACATTGTAGACTTATTTGCTGGTGCATTTCAAAAAACCTCTGCCGATTTTATTCAATTATTTATGCTTCTGCGGTCGGTATTAAAGATGGTTTGAATTATACTCCATCATGCTGTGTCTTTTTGCGCCGAAAAAAAAGAAGTAAATGAAAATGCAGCGATGAGAGCCGGCCTTCAGCGATTCCATGATACAACTTCAAAGCTGTGCAGCAAAAATTTAGGACCGCTTCATCTCCACCAACCTGAGGGCACATTGTCTCCTCCCATGCTAATTTCTACAATCAATACCAAAACACAAAGATGCCTGCTCTCCTTTTCTCCTGCCAGCTCTGGATCCAATCTGCACAGAGACAGTTAATGCGAACTCCAAAGACGGTTTACATCACGTTTTCCTTTCATCTTTGCAAAATGTTCGATTCAGCGAAACATTCACTCAACATTTTTTTTTCATAATGGGATTTAATATTAAGTGGAAACTTCAGACTAAGAAGTTGAATATTTAAAGAAACATGAAAAGGTCACTGTTGTAAACTTTGTGCATGCATTTAAAATGCTCGTGCTTGCCAATGTGAAGTGAAATTAGAGCCTAAACATCAAACTAAAGACCTCTAAGCTCTTCAATAATCATATGTTTTCCAGTTAAATGTGGTGTACTGCCTGATTTTGTGGTTATTTTCTTTTCCAAATTATATTCAAATTTTATGAGAAGGATAAGGACTTTCCTCTCTTTTTTTCCCCCAATTTGTGCTCTTATTTTTCCCAAATCAGTTATCGCTCCTTTTGGAAAAGCTCCACATTGGGAGTGCAATGAAATGCAAAGTCCCTAAGCCCCTGGATTTAATCAGGTATAGCTTGGCCTTATCAGTGTGGGCACTAAGGCTTTATGATGATGTGACTGAGCTTGGCCAAAGCCCGGGCCATTGGAAAGCAAAGAATGAGGCCAATGGAGATAGCCTATCCCTCAGGGGCCAGGGCAACAGGTGTGGTAACAGAGCTTGCTCCCCCTCTCTGTATAACAGCAAGAGGTGCTTTACAGAAGCTATTGTCTTACACATATATATGCATGGCTTCATGGGCTTAGTTAGTGGATCAGTAACATCCAGCAGAGCGCCGCACCAGCAGTTGGCTTTCACTGCTCTCTGCAGCTTCATGAAATACTCTATATCCTAACATGGCATGCGATATGTTACAACACAATGGAAACGCAAACAAGTAACAGTATGATGTTACTGAAAGTCAGAAATGTTATGGCAGTTGTTGTTATTCTACTCTTATTTTACAGGATTCTTGAATAATGTCTGTCAAATTATTATTTTAAGAAACTCTTTCAAATAAAGCCACAAAATCATCATCCTGATTTATATGAAACAATATTACACTTCAGCATGTGTAAATCAAGTTTTATGGCCCCCTCTGTGTGTTGCCAGGCAGCTCTCCTTTTTAATTATGTAAAATGACAGTCAAACAGTATATTGTGCCTGAGCCAGACAAGCAAGACAGGCACATTATTGTTGATAGCAATGTCAAAAACACTAAGAATCAATATAATATCTACCAAAGCAAAGTTTAGCTAGTGGCATTTAGGAAGTGTCTTCTAGCTAAACTTCTCAGATTCTGAGACACACATTTCCCATGCCTTAGCTCACCCACATATGAAAACTGGTGCAGACAGTTTGCAGTAGTTAGACTGTGTCTCTGGGCAACTTTTGTAAAGAACTGCTCAATGTACACAAGTACGCAGAGCGCACAAAAATGATGGCACTATGTAAACGAATAAATCTACTTCAGCAACACATTATTAGGATAAACAGCTCCAAACATGTGCTACAAAGAAACTGACGTGGGGATCTCGACCCAGTGAAAATCAGCTATGAAACACAGGGCTAGCAGAGCAGGGTTAAGTGGTCAATGGTTTTCCTCTCAAGTGGAGCTGAGAGATGTGTGAACATCAGGTCAGACCTCCTGACCTCTTCATTGCCACGCTGAAGTACTAACAACAGTAGTCATTTAGAAATAGACTTATGGCTGCATGGCGCACACGCAGCTACCGTGGAAGAAAAACTGAGGTCTCCTGCGTCGGTGGAGAACATAATTAGGTGCTGTGTGGGTAAGGTTATCATTATGTATGTGTCATAATGTGGTGCCGTACCAGGATATATCTAGTGTCATTTAGGGACACACCGCAGTGCACACTTTTGCAGAAAGATAATACGCAGCACATGTTGCAAAATGTTTGTGAAAGAAATTTGTTTCCTTGTAATTTATCAAAGATAACTTAGAATTCCTTTGGAATATGAATGCGGCTGCTTACGTATAATTGTGCGGTGCACCAACAAGGCATGCTTTTTTTTAAACCTAAACGAGTAATTTGTAAAACACTGGGATGCTGGAGTTTAAAGTGACCACTGATTTGTTGCAATTCACAATTAAGTCTGTGAAATTATATTTTTGGAGTTATGTGTAGAAATATGCAAACGTAATCCACATGTAACTTCACGGAATTGGGGCAAAAGATGGAACTGTTCTCCTAGTTTCACATGTTGTGCATTAGTAATGGACAGTGGTGATTAGAGTTGACTGCAGCAGACAGTTCTACTTATGTCTGTGTGTGGGTGAGTGTCTCCTCTCTGTGAAGCCCAGTCTCCTGCAGGATTTGGCTCCCATGGCCTCTCTTGTAGTAATTGAATGCAGAGAGTGGGTGTCATTTGTCCCGTGTCCCTCTAGGGAAGCCACTCTTGCTCTGACAGATTTCCCACAACTGCAAATGGCTCGACTGTGCCCCGGGAGTTTTCCACCGGGTCTCTTTCTCTGTGTTTGTGTGAATAATTTATTTACTTCTGTCAGTGATAGAGCGGTGATGTGTTATGTGGCTCAGGACTGCGAAGCGAAATCAGTTTAATTCAAACATTGTAATGACAAGATGCGATAAACAGAAGGTAGATGTTATGTCAAAACTACGAAACTTTAAATATTTGAGAGTTCTGGCTGCGTTCATCGGCGATGTGTCACTATTTTCACCAGTTTGGGGGTTGTTAAACAGCCTGTTTCCTACTGTATTTCTGCTGTGTAGCTATATGCTTCTCTATAATGTATTTATACAAATTTTCTTTATTGCCTTGCCAATATCTATCATAAAATGACATGCTTTTAATCAATGAAATGGTGGAAATAGGATATAAAAGCTGTAAAATAATCTCTCAAATTACAGTTGCCCTTGCTGCTGGGTGCAGTAATAGATATTTTTGATTATTCAACTGGTCTCCCAAATAACAGTTTTACAGTCATTCACACAGCTTTGAATGATTGTAATGACCATCAACAAGTCTTTTGCTTTCCAGGCAGAACTATCTATCAGAATCTGACTGCATCGACAGCAGTCCTGAAGAGCATATTTGTGGCGGACTATTTGTAGCCACCAAACGTACCGACTGTCTGCATGCTGGTTAGGTTTCTCCATTCGCGCAGATGCAGAGGGAAACTTTCTGCCAACTTGAATGTATTACTTGCAGTTTGAATATATTGTAAGAGCAAAGTAATCCTACTAGAGAAATAGAAGTTTTGGAAGCAGTCTTGTCACAAGGCTGGTTTTGAAAGTAACACTGAGAGCATTAGGCGCTCTCAGTGTTTTTGAATCATTTTCACTCTGGAATGTGCTTTTGTGTCAGTGTTGCTGTTTTTAATGCCTTTAAAGCTAATACATGTAAAGCAACACATTGCCTTGCATTTAGAAGAGGTCATAAAACCGGTTTATAAAAATTATTTGGCTTTCAAGCTTTCATTCACAAATAACCAGACGAGGTGTTGTAAGTTCATGTTTCGTGCAGCTTCTCTGGTTGCAAAAAGACTTCAGATTGTATAGAAGTCTGTCTGTGACCTCAGTAAACAGTTTCCTGATGAGTTCATAGTCGCTAGTTTCAGATCACCTTACTGTAATACATGAAATCTGGATGTGTTTTGTTTCTTTGTCTTAGACCACATGTGTCAAACTCAAGGTCGGCGGGCCACATCCGGCCTGCAATATAATTATACACGGCCCGCGAGATAATTTCATGTAGCCCGCCAGTAAATAGCGCTCCCACCACTTATACTTTCCAGTGGTGCCAATGACACATTGATCAGTGATCAGCGGATAAAAACATCGGTCAGCACTTTTTACAGTGAAATTTAAGCTCACCTGACCCCCAAATATGGCCAAAGGAAAAGTTGAAAACTGGGATTTTCCAAACAGGTGGGAGGCAGAGGACCTCATCTGACATCGGTGGTAAACCCAAACAACATAAACAATACTGTAGCGTGGGCATGTACTAGTATAAACTAAATACATTTGTGTACTTTTTAGTACACAAATGTATTTGGGAACGTCACTTGTGATTGTCAAGCCTGTAAGCATACCCTGGATAATCCCTCTGTCTAACTCTAATAATGACCAAAATTTCCAAAAAGGGCTTCATGGCCACACTAGTACAATACTAAAGTATTGTTTGGCCTGTTAATGATGTTCAGACTGATATAGGCTACTTAATAACACTGAGAAAGGCAGTGGATCATCACATTTCAGGCCCAAACTGGTTTTCCAGTTAACGTCTCTGCTCACCATTGTGGTTGTTCTTTAAAAAAGTGTGGGGGGGTGGGGTGGGGTGGGGGGGTGGCTGGTTAATCAGGTTAAAATACAGCACATTCATGCTGAAGGTCATGCTGCAGTCTGGTCTGGATTTTCCTTGGTGGGATCCTTGAAATGTTTAACATCCCCACTTAACTGGTTGTTTTTGTTGCAATTCTTTGCACTTTACCTACCTAAAAAATGTTAAATATTGCGCTTATACAAAGCCACAACATGGATTAAAGTTTCTTTTAACTCAGAAAAAAGAAATGTGGGGTTATTTAATCCATAATAAACATTTTGAAAAAAAATGAGCTATTTTTACTTAATCAAATAATGTGTATGTATAGTGGAGTTTTACAATTTTTTGCTACAAAAGGTGTGAAGAGATATGAAACCTTGGACTTATTTTATTCCTCCGTCGTGTGAATGAAACAAAAGCCCGTCTTTGGTTAATTATCTGAGCTGTAGGGCCAACTCTGGTCAATAATTCACCCTTGTTGGTGCGTTCCGCCTGGCTTTACAGATAAAGCAGAGACATACTGTCATGGAGAGACATGGATTGCAGGTCAGGTGAACTTTTCTTTCTCTCTCCTCAAATGGCACAAGAGATATCGATTGTGAGCCTCGCTCTCAGCGAGCTTCACTGAACTGAAGCGCCTTGAATAACTACAAGAGGAGAGGAGCAGGATTCTCTAGCCTGCCGTAATCCAATTCACAGTCCACAGTACTGTGTAAAAGTCTTGAGCCAAATCTCATTTCTTTATATTTTGCTTTCAGTGAGCCAGCCTTTCTTGTATTTAAGTGGTCTTGAGTTTTTCTTTGGACAGTGGCTGCTGTTTCACTCATTTCAGTCCAGTCCTTGTACCTGAGCATTTCCAGAGGAATGCTTCTTTTGTTTGTGTGTTAAATCACTTAATAGTAAGCTGTGAATCATTCAAGTAAAAAAAAAAAAAAACTAACTCAAGGGATGAACCAGTGTTGTCTACACATAAAAGAAAAAAACAATTTTAAATTGTATCTTTAGCAACTTTGTTGCTAGCAGCCTGCCTCAAAAGCACATTGTTTTTTCCCACACATTATTTGCTCCCATTTCTTTAGTTGAATCTATGAAAACCAGCAAAAATAACTTAATTAATGGGCATAAATACTGTTTTTGCACCAGCAATTTTATTACCAAAGAGCTTTTAGCTAAAATCTTGTCATTTCCTGGTATGGTGTGCTGTGTTGTTTCTTAAAAAACTCAAAGAAACTGGAGAATGGAGGCCAAGAGAAGAAAGCAGATGAACAGTATCTGAAAGTCTCCTGGCACAGGACACGAGGGATGCAACTACTGTTTGCTGAAGTCATCAGAAATGGCCCCAAAGGACGGGTGACTGTTACGCCTTAGGAAACCATTCTTAAGGAAGGGAAATGGGGAGAAAAGGTTTAAGTCTGCCAAATTACACAAGAACTGGGCTGAAAATCAGTGGCAACAGGTTTTATGGAGTGATGAATCCAAATTTGAAGTTTGTGGTTCAAATCACTGTAATTATGTATGTATGTACAGAGGAAGGAGAGAGGTACAACGGTGAGGGTCTACAGCCATGTGTAACTTGGTGGAGACTCTGTCATGGTTTGGGCTGCGTTTCACTTTCTATGAATGCATTAAAGCACCATTAGTTTTTGTTCTGGAAAGCAACTGATTGGCAGCCGATACAGTAAAGGAAGCCCGGAGAACTATTCCTGCGGCTCAAAGAAATTACAAGAAAGCTCGCTTAAGAGAGTTCAGGCTGTGTTGAAGAATGAAGGCAGTCATACCAACTATTGACTTTAAATCTTGTTAGAGTACGAACTCTGGTTTTCCTTATATTATTGCATTTCCATTTATGTTTGCACGTTGCACCGATTTCTCATTTTCCTAGAAAAATATGAAGAAATGAAGTGTAGCTCGAGACTTTTGCACAGTCTTGTATATTCACTTCAAACTTTTTTTTTATGTGCAGGATAATTGTGTCTCAGTATTGCTTTTCCAGGGTAATATAAATCACAGACTCCTGACCAGTTCCTGGGCCTGTAAATAGTTTGTTAAGAAAACATAGCTGGCAGGAAAATAAAGGTTCAGATATTTGTTCCGTGAACAGTACAAGAGCGATTGCTTTTCTGGAATCTAGCACGCTTTATTTAACAAGAGAGGTATTAGAAAGGTTGCTCAAACTCTACTTTCCTGTGTCACTGTTACGGAGGCTCAAGGATCCGATGATAGTTTATTTAAACCTGCTTCATTACCTGAGCAATCACTTGTCACATGTAAGTAAATCCAAGTGTTTGTTTTAGTCTGCTTTTGCATAACCAACGAGCAACATCGAGCAGGTTCAACCAAACATTGCAAATTATTTTCTTGCACCATTCGGCCCAAGACTGTTAGAGCCCAGACCCCAACGAGAGCAATTAAAACCCAGAACAGCGTGTTTTTGTTTGGAGCCAGTCGCGCGTTCGGTTTCACACCATTGGTTTTTCATCATGAGAGGATGTTTCTCTGAGGAAGGAAGCATGTGTACCGTGAAAAACCATTAGTTTTTGTTTCTCTTGAAGCAGTTTCATGTCTAACAATTTTGAAAAATGACCCCAAATCTTACAAAAATGCAAAGGAGCTTATTTTACGGTCTATTAATGCGCTGTTCAGCGCGCTTATCCCGATGCTTGTTGACTTTCGCAGAGAAAACTTTTGCCAAATGCGTCAGGATCTTGGTACAATGAGTAGGCGTTTTTGTTTCCATCATCATCTGAGCGCAGCTCATTCCCTCCATCTAATCTCTCTTGACATCCACCACCCCTGTTACCTCTACCTGCTGTACTTAAAACACATGACCACCCTTTTACAGCACTCTCCATAAAGAGCCAGGGGGAAAAGCTGTGAAAATGAAGACGTTTCTTCTAATTTCACACTCTGCGCTTGATCGTTAGGGTCTTATTATGCCCCATTTGCTTCCCTCCACTGGCTGTGATGAAAGCAGGGCAAAGAGGCCGTGACAGGACAAAAAGGGGCCCTTCATCAAAACACATTTTGTTTGGGGTCTTTTTTAGCCAGATTCAACCCTTCCCCCACATCTCTGCCAACACTTTCTCCTGGAGTTTCCCCTGTCTGCATCCCTCATTAGTAACAACCCCCACCTGTCTCCACATTCATTTTATTAAACTGTGATTGCCCGATGCTCTGCTCACTAGAACCGGCCTGTCCGCTCGTATTTAATTGGCCCACAGCCTCCCCACTGCTCCTCAACAAGTGGGAAGGTCAATGGGTGCTAATGACCTGGGATGATGATGTCTGCCAATACTGGGCAAAAGACAGATTTGGGTTTTTTTTTTTTTTAATAACCATGCCATAATGAACTGTAGCACATACACAGATAGCCTTTCAACTAATTTAGGTTTAATGTGATTTGTAAAGCTCCTACAAGAAAAAAAGTCATATTTATGGTGAGAAAATAAGTAGATGGTTTAGTATAAGAAATATTTATATATATATATATATATATATATATATATATATATATATATTAGTACTAGTCAAAGGGGT
>JAVDPK010002964.1:520404-534083 GCA_034780415.1 Cichlasoma orientale
CACACACACACACACACACACACACACACACACACACACACACACACACACACACACACACACACACACACACTGTCGCTGTATCCAGTACTAGTACTCCCTGCTTCAGCCAAAATACTGGCCTGGTTTAACCGTTGAAGCCTGTTTGAGGGGGATGGCGTTTCATTGCTGCGGGGGACAGCTCTGCTTTGTAAATGGGCTACTTACAGAATTTTCTGGATGTTAAAACTTTTTTTTTTTTTTTTTTTTTTTTACCTCCCATTGGGCTTCTGCTAAGCAAATAAATTACTCAGTATAATGAGCTGTTCCACTCTCCCGTGGAATTCACAAGCTTTCGGCTAAAAGGTATGGTTCGACACGGTTTTCCTCATTCTTAGCGCTCTTGTAAAGAACTGGGTTCATCTAAAGGATACAGATTTTTTTTTTTGAAACCATGCCTTGGAAGATGAAAGGCATAGCACAATCCGCTTGGCTAATCCTTATCTAGTCAGCTAGAATATGCTTTCCAGTTCATTATAATATGTACCAGTGGTTTATGGGTGAGAAATCTCACCATGCCCCACTCTCTTTTGTATTTTTCCTGTCTACCTCTAGGTCTTTGCATTATGATTTTATTTTCCCACAGTTTATACAGTAAAGCCTTTGGGGATTTTCTCTTTATAGGTGGTGAAACAGTAAACAACAAGCTAATGAGAAGGCTGCTGCCTTGTGTGTGTGTGTGTGTGTGTGTGTGTGTGTGTGTGTGTGTGGAGGGAAAAAACACATTGCTTCCTTTGGACCTCACAGCATGAGTGCAGTACTGAGATATTATCAATTGTGTTTTTATGTCCCCATCATGTGTGAAAATTAGACAGTAATTACTTCTTAATTTCCTTTTAATAACCTGAGCTGTAGCCTTTTAATTCCATGGAATAATAATGCACATGCGTTCGCAGTTCATACTCTGCACATGATAAAAATAGACTTAGCTGATACACTTATTTTACCGTAGGAATAAACTGATATCTCCACTTCATGTTATACTGAAGGACTTTATCCACCCAACACCATCAGAAGCTTTCACGGTTCATTTATTTAAATTTCGATACTAGGCTTCCCTGCAAGGAATACCTGATTACATAGGTTGATGAAAATCTATTTCCAAAACTATAACTATTGGATTTTAGTAAAAAAAGAACTATAAGGTTCTTTGGGTCAAGATTTGATTTCCGGCTTACTGAAAACACGGCCCCTCATAAAGCTTTAGATCAAACTCTGTGACTGAAAGAGAGAGACAGAGGGGAGAATAACAGGCACTAAAACAGAGACGCTCAAGAGGCTAAACAGAAAAATCACGTACCCAGCTCCTCCAGTTGGACATTAACCACCCGCCAGTGTTTACTACAAAGCCCAGATTGGCCTTGCAGTGTATTGATGCCTGGGAAATGCTCACTTCGTGCTGGGACCAGTGTTCTGGTTTATTGTGGTCATCTCGAGGCTGTGTGGTCTTTACAGTGTTTTACTCGCTTTTTAGGTGGGGTGGGGCATAGCGGTGGGGGCGTCCGTGCATTTTCATGTGCAGAGTGTTTTCATTACACCCCGCCAACTGACTTTGTTCGGCACCATCTCAGCACACACTGGGGCCGCTACTGCCTCACCCCCACAGTATGGGCATCT
Organism: Cichlasoma orientale; assembly: GCA_034780415.1. Classification (NCBI taxonomy): domain Eukaryota; kingdom Metazoa; phylum Chordata; class Actinopteri; order Cichliformes; family Cichlidae; genus Cichlasoma; species Cichlasoma orientale. The sequence goes on from JAVDPK010002964.1 coordinate 522,061, forward strand.
CTGTTCTTGTGAAGTAACAGGCTTAAAGAACTGTCTGGAATATATTAGTCACAGTTATTAATGAGGCTGTTTTGATTTTGCTCTCCCCCTGTCTTAGCTTTTTTTTCCACCGTGCGAAGTCATCGTGATGGTGGGGATTTGAGCTGAAACAAAAAGACGGACCTTGTCAGCTCTCAGCGAGACAGATATAGTTAAAACTAAACAGTGAACCGGCGAGAAGGAAAGAACAAAAAGAGTTGTAGAAGGAAAGACCATCACACAGTGTAGACCTGAACTGTATCTCTCCTAATCATAAATGTCTCTTGGCGACTGAGTGGATTCACTTTGTTTACGAGGAGGATGTGAGTTGGCTCAGGGCTATCGCTGACATTTGTTAACGTGTATCATGATTTTTGTGTTTGCGGTACAGTAGGAGGCCTGCGTCTTGAGCCACATCTCATTTCATATAATTTGTTGTGAAAGCGGGAAAAAGGTGCAGTGATTTATCAAATCATGTGCAAACATGAATTGAAATACAGTACAGAAGGCAAATGCAGTGTTTTACCTTTCTCCTGGCCTCCTCCTTAAATGTGGATTTGAAGCACACATTTAAAATTTGGATTCATCACTCTATGTGACCTGCTGCCACTGATTTTCAATCCAGTTGGCATAGCTCAAACTTTGCTCCCCATTTCCCTACCTTAAGAATGGCTTCTTGACAGCCACCTTTCCATTGGGACCATTTCTGATGAGGCTTCACTGAATAGTAGATGGATCAGCTGAAGGGCCAGGTGCATCTCTCGGGTCTTTGCTGTATTTTTTCCTGTTTCTTAGGGACGTGACTTTCAGATACTGTACATCTGCTGTAGGTAGTTTTTAGGCCTGCCAATTCTTCTTCTTCTCCAGGTTCCTCAATTTTTTTTAAGGACACACTGCACACCATGCTGAAATGTGACAAATATTAGGCTTATAGCTCTGTGGGAATCGTGTTGCTGGTGCAAAAGTACTATTTTATCCCGGTCAAACTGTGCTTTCCTCTTTTTCATAGATTCTAATGAAATGGGAACAAATCATGTGTGCACCCCTTGACTTAGGTGCTTGAATGATTTATAGGTCAGTGTTAAGTGAATTATCAAACAAGAAAACCTCTGAAAATGGTCAGGTACAAGGATTGGACACAAGATCAGTGAAAAAGTAGACAATGTCATTTGAAAGACCTTCAGAAAGCCTGGAGAACTATTGCTCACGATCACTTGATTACAAAAATTACAGGAAAGTCTGGCTCCTTGGAAGCAAAATATATAGAAGTGAAGGGTGACTCGAGACTTTTGCACAGTACTGTAGGTGCAACACTAAGAAAAACTAAAAGTTTTAGAATATGAAGAAAAATCTGCAGCATAAATATGCTGCAAACGTAAAAATATAATTAAAGATTATATTATATATTTTGTTTATTTTATCTTAATTAGAAGCACCTGTACATACTGCTGAGATTAAGATTATTATGACTTTAAAGTGGCAAGTCATCTGACTGCATTATATGCAAACATGAGATGAAAACACTTCCTGTGAGATACATTCTGCATGATTTTAAATACAACTAAGCATACAGTACTGTTTATTAGAATAAGAATGTGCCACATAGCACAGACGAAGTATTTCTCTACACTGTGTCACTATAGCTCCTTGAAGGTTAATGTTATGACACTGACACTGAGCAGAATCTGACATTTTCAGCCACCGTGAGGGATAGCGCAGCGCTCCACAGAGAGTGAGCCCCACTGGAGAAGACATTTTGAAGCTATCTGCATCTAAAATGAGCAGGCCCCACTAAAGCACAGCAGCGATACACTGATGTCATTCATTCCTTCTAGAGCCTTGATAACTCCTCCTTGCGACCTTCTTACTAAATATAGCAATTCACGTATTGATTTGGGGATGTGGTGCATTCACAGCTTGCCTCCACCGTAATGACCTATTTCAACAGATTGCTTGTAGTTAAGTCGTTTTCTTTCAGTGGAGCCTTTGTGTCAAGCCTGCAGAAGGAAGAAGGCTCGGTCAATTTTTCTGTGTGGAGGTAGACACAACCTCTTAGTTCTATCATTCGTGCATTCGCGATGACCTGTTCGCACATTTGCACACATCCATCGTCTGCGCGGAAACCCTGCTCGAGTGCATTCTAGAGCATCGGGTTTTGTGAAATTTTGATCGCAGGATTAATTTTTTTGTTCATGCTCTCGAGGCCTTCAGAAGATGTTTTCTCAACATGGTGAAAACTTGTGAGACTATGAGAGTCAAATTTGGCCTGCAGGCAGCATGATTAAGTACGGATCATTCACAGTATTGTACCTCATTGCTAATAAAGTGTGGCAATGGGGAAAAGAGCCAATGAAAGCTTGGCAAAAGACGGTTTAAATTCCATCTGCTTGTAGACCATGCCAGCAGGCAGATTTCCCATTACTAAATGACTGACTATGATTGAAATCATGGCTCTGACGCACCTCATTATCTGTCAGTATTGTGTTGCAAGAGGGATGGGCACGAACAGGATCGCTGTTATTCCGCTCAAGTCATCTGCGATCTACGAAGACTGTCATTGTTTTATCAGAACGCTTCAAAGGCATGCCTAAACACTTCACTGTTTATCTTTTTAGTCTTCCAAACAAAACAGGAGCCGAGACAAAGGTGTGGTGTAAGCTCTTTCCAGTGAATCCTCGAGTGTGCAAAAGAAAACAACACATTAGATTTAATATATTCCCAGTTTCGATCTTTCATTTTAACCTCGTCCATCAACACTATATTTTCTGTAAAACTCATTTTAGGATTTTGACCTCAATGGAAGTAATTTATTCAGTAGACTTTCTACAGTGGCATTGTCATTCACCTGAGAGATTTTATCAGCCACATCACAAAACCCCCGAGAACACAAGTCCTTCCTCCTCCTTTGGCCATTCACCGGCCTTCTAGGGACTGCCACAATTGGGCCTTTGTGGACCCAGCTTGTCTGTCATCTCCCTGGTTCTGTTGATATGGGACTTGTGCTGAGAGCGTGGTCTTCTCATACAGTGCACTAAGCGCTAGCTAATTGAGCTTGTCGAGCCAGAACCTGTTAGTGTGCTGATAAGAAGGTATTTGACCTCTTAGGAGGCCCCTAGTGGTTCCCAGTGGAACCAATTGTTAATATATGTTATATTTCTTGTCTGTATACAAATAAACTCCGACTTTTTTTTTTAAACAGAAAATTATGTCTGTTTTCACTTGAACTGGCATTCAGTTGAATATATTAGATGCAATAACAGTGGATGTCAGGGAGAGTTCTAGTTATTGTCAAGCCATTTGAGTATGATAAACTTATTATAGGCTGTTGATAGAAAAAAAAAACCCTCAAAAATCACCACACAAGATTGAAAATAGGAATTTCCTTCTTTAATCGATATATTCTCTCTGGTTAAGAGTTGAATGAGGCCCACAAATCAATGCTTTTGGGTGGATGCCATTCCCACTTCCTCATCAAATTTCCATGAAGTAAAGCAAGACTAGCTGTGCTTTCACCCCTTCTAGTTTCAGCACATCCATGTCCCCTTATTTCTTCATAGCAGGTTATTCAATTTTCAGAAACTTGTGCTACTAAGACACACATGTTACACAAATTTACCATATTTGGCACATTATTAGGTGTGTTTTCCACATATGGCACTTAGTGGAAAACACACCTCTGTAGTATTTCTGACAGTCTAAAACATGTAAAGATTTTTTTTCCCACTTGGCATTTCATTTATGGTTCTGTGGACATGAATTTTAAGTCTTGAGTACAGCTGACATGACCCCCACTGGCCTCCCTCGGATAATCCTACTCCCTCCAAGAACCCAAGCCTGACCTGCCAGTCGTCCTTTTGCAGGCTCTCACTCATTTAGAGCCGCCTCAACTTATCTGACACTCTCACTCGGGCAACCCAAAAAACGGATCTGACTTGTGCTTGTTGCATATGCAAGCATATACTGGTGCTGTAAAGCTCTGACAAATAGATGTAGTAATGATGGCTCACATGACTGTCACCTAATGACTCAGTGCAGTAGCTATCCCTCAGACAGTGTAGGAATCTTCTCAAGTATTACATTTTTACAATGACCTTTTCAGCACATTGGCATTAATGTCGAAGGTGATACGTGTCGGTTTGTGCGGATGTGTCAGATATGCGGTACTGGAATGTGCTGAACTGTGGCAAGGAGAGAGCTATGCTTCAGGCAAGGTGCGCTGCATTAGGGTTTCATATGTATGTAGTTTTAATCCTGTCTAGCTGAAGATGATTGACACACTAGCCTCATCAGAAACTCTCCAGGATGTGTTGGGTTTACGTTTCGGATGTGAGCAGTTTTCCTCAAAGCCCACAGTGAAACAGGATCAACGCTGGGCTCAAACCACTGTGCTGTGAAGAGGAAAAAATATGCAACTAAAGATACAATGAAGTGATACATTTGGCCATTAACATAGTATAACTTCACATCTCATTACAGCAAATGTTAATGCTTCTGTAGGGCTGACAAGAAAATGAAAAACTAAAATACAGACTGAAACCAGGGCTTCATTCCTCCTTAAAAAGTCCAAATTGCTAACACCTGGTAGAGAAGCATTTCTAGCAAATGGAGAGGATTCAGGATTTTTTTTTTTTTGAGTAGCCGCTTTGTGAGGGAAACATGGAAACATCTATGGTTATCCTCATATAATTATTTTCTTAACCACCTTTATAGTTAATCACTTCCAAACATCTTTTAGAAAGGTCTTAAAACTAGATGCAATGTGTTCAGACCTGCCTGTCTCTCCTGTTTTGCCATTCTGTGAAACACAAATGAGCTCATTGCAGCATTTATTTACCACAAAGATTAGAAGCAAGTACCACAGTATGCTAGTGCTTTGCATGGATATATTAATAGTTTTGCAAGGAGCATCAATGGTAAAAGAAGGCTGTACTGCACAGAGAGCAGTGCTAATATGTTTTCGCTGGCGCCGTGCAGTAGTCTCAATTATTTAAGCATAAACAAGCAAACATGTTTTCATAAGCAGTTGCAAAAAATTAGTGAAGTTTTATGGTGCAAGCATGTTGTGATGATCAGGACACGGTGTGCAACTATTCTTAGAGAGCAGTCGTTTTGGTGCGAGCCATCCCAACAAGGGAAGACTTGGCCTGAAGGCACAGATTGGAGAAACTCAGGAGCAGACTAGTTACCAAGGTAACAAAGGGCTTGCCTATCTCTCCCCCTGCCCCAGAATCAGCCTGATCCTCTGTGTGAGCTGGATACTTAATTTCACTGACCCCCCGGGTCTTGGCTGAACAGCCTCCATTGATTAGGACAAATGGAAGGGAGACCAGCCAGCTAAGCCCCTCCTTTATCAGGGTTAAGGATGTAGTCATAGAGGGGGAGAAGATGTAGAGTAGGCAGATGAATAGCTCGGAGATCCCTTGTTTTAGATGAATCAATGACATATTTAAAGGCTAATTAGTCGATCTATTCACTCAGTATAAATATGCTTGGGCCACCACCTCACGCCGCAGCCATGATTGGACTATTTAATGTATTCCACCTCTAAATAGCAGCCATTAAAGCCTGCAAATGAATCTCCTTCCAACAATACCACTCTTTTCAGGTGCAGGTGTAATGGTGCAGGCAAGAGGCTTTAGATGTGTTTTGTGTGGGTGCAAATGTCTGATTTTGGTCCTTGAGGTTGCATCTTTTGAGTCAGGTAAAATCGTGTTTTGGTGATTAATGTCTTCCACGGCTTGTCATGGCTTGAATTTTTATGAGCTTATTATCCATTTGACAAGTGTGCCTGATTTGAGTCACGTGATCAGAGCAGAGAAATTAAAAGTACCTGAGAGGTGCACTTTTTGCCTTGTATTATTCTTGGCAAGTTACAAGCTCTGCAGAAGTAGTTGATATTTATTTATCATTTGCAGAAGTTCATTGAGGCTGCCAAGAGAGGATATTTAAATGTGCGTGTCTACTGAAAGAATAATATTGTACATAAGAAACGTATTCCTAAAGTAAAGTGTGTTTGTGCAGGCGTGTGTGCGTGCGTGCGTGCTTCTTGGATGCATGCACAGGTGCAGCATAGGCACATTACAGCTGTTGTTTTTTTTTTTTTTTTCTTCCTGTCTTGTAGATGAAATGGATAATAGAATTCACTCAGACTCCCTGCTGCCTCATTAAATGCTTGTGGTCAGAAGAATTGATATAATCTTCAATAAATACACTCCAGGGAGAGATGGGAGTAGATATGAAATCCGGCCCCTGAAAATGATACTCGCAGTCCAGTTTGGGGCACTGTTTATCTTTTGTGCTTTGTATGAGGTATGTCTTTGTGTGTTTGTATGTGTGCATTAGAGGGTTACACAGGGACAGTGACAGGATTCAGCACCAGCTGCTCCTTGCAATGCCACCCACCCCACTACCCCTCGCACCCACCCCCCACTCCACCCCTCTGCTGTGACACCTCCCTTGTCCCTACTGACTGGACAACACGCAGCCCCTTTATGCCACCTGTCCATCAGCTAGACTGCACCTTAGGGAGCCTCTGTCGCCGAGCTCGGAGCTGCTGCTTTCTGCCTTTGTTTGGATTCTAGTAAAGCCTCCCCCTCCTCCCCCCTCTTTCCTCGTCTCTTTCTCTCCCTCGCTCCGTCTTGCTTGCTGTTGCACTCTGTGCTGTCCTTTACAAACACAGACACACAAAAAGACATATACAGACCGGTGATTGCCTCTGTCAGCTATTTCCTACATCTGCCTCCAGGCACAAAGGACTCCACCGCCTCTACTCATCTCCTAGCTTGCCTCTCACCTGTACTGGCCAGGATGCCGGCTACTGTTGTGCAGAAAATAAATGCTGGCTGTTGAACTAGATAAGGAAGATTGAAGTCAATGTGAAGCTGATGGTATTTTACGAATTCAGACAAGCTCCAAAAACAGTTGGGAAACTTTAATAGGTTGTTTATTTCACGCACTGCGCAGCGTAAGTCATCCTGTATTGGTGCTTATCTCCACAAAGACAAGTATGTGAATTCTAGGCTGACATGCTCTCTCTCTCTTCAGTGGGTCACTGAGGTTATTTATCATTCATTTGTCCCACTATTCTTCTTCTTATCCTCTTCCTCCGCTCACCCAGTCCTACTGTCATCAGCAGTCTGAGGCTGCGATTGGGGCTGTAAGGTCCGAGTGCAGCCTGCGGAACGGAGCGGGGAAGCTGCCTCACATAGCAATAGCTCCTGTTGCCCTAGCAACTGGCTGTCCTTGAGAAAAGGGCACATTTGGGGGGTTTAGGAGGCCGTAGCACTAACAGCCCCAGTCAAAACTCGTAACGAGTTCAGACGCATTGATCTATGCATCTGAGATTGCACATAGTGTAAACACAGTCCTCCACAAATGCTTTAAAAATAGATGTATGAATCATAGGCTTGGAGAGCTATAATACAGAGCACAAGCAGTTAGGAATGTATTAGAGTGATTCTCCATGGGGGGGGGGGGGGGGATAGAATGTGTTTCAAGGCAGCAACTCATAGTTGCAACAACTGTACAATTTTGTGTGCTGCGCTCTTCAGTGCATCCTGCGGTGCAGCAGGTGATCTGTTCCCAGGAAGGTGTGGGCGAGGGTTGGTGGAGGCTGGCCGCATTCTTTTGTTTGCCTCAACAATGACAGCTTAACGCTCTGACATCCGATCGCTCCTGTGTCATTTCCTACCCATCTCAAATTTGAAACAGTGGAGTTTTTTTCCCCCCTTCCTCTGTCATGAACATTGAGGCACTGCAAACACAATAACAGGCACCTGGTGTCACCTTACAGTGAAAGTTCAGTGCCTCTACTTACAGCTTGCGTGCAGTGTTAAGTAAGGCCTTAGATTTAGGAAAATAACTATGCAACAAAGGTGGATTGTAGGCTTGCAGGCAAGAGGTGGGAATTTAAACAGATTTCTTTAATGGTTTAAATAGATTTTAACGTTTTTAAAGCCCAGCAGTGTTATGATATGGTTTAATTAAGTCAGCTGTAATTACCTCTGCAAAGCACACGATCCTTTAATGTACAAAAAGTTGATTAGAATTAAGCTATTTTGAAACAACTGAACACTACGCATACATCTGCTAACCTTCTGCAATAACCCACAGAATGTGACTGATTCAATCACCTCTTCCAAACACAGATGTTTAATTAGTGACCAGATTATGGAGTATCATGCTGTAATTTCAAATTATATACCATTAGCTGCATTAACTGGTGTTTTTTTTTCTCTAGTCTTGTTAATGATCTGTCATTACAAATAATACAACGCATTTTAGCTAGCTCCTGTGTGACGAGGATCCTCAAGGCTGACAAGCCATCTTAAATGGAGATTAATGCAGACAATGGGGCCTGCCTCCTGCCACACCCCAGCCATCTGCAACCCAATGTACCTAAGAGGTCCACCAGCAACCTGATTGGACCTCTACATCCTCTGGAGAGCAAGCTGTCAAGTGATCTGCCTGCATGAAATGACCCTTTCCGCTTTATTCCCCCTAACCGCCCACCTTCTCGCCTTGTTCGTGTTCCTACCCTGTGTGTATATGTGTTGGCTCAGATGCCTGCCATTCGTGCTTCTTTTTCCCCCCACTAAAAAAAGTGGGAAAAGATGAAAAAAAAGAGTGCAGTGAAAATTCCAGACATTATTACTGTGCAGCGTGCATGGTTCCACTGATGCTCTCCTTTCATCTCTGTTTCCTCCTTTATTGACAGATGGTAGTTATCAGACAGTATGGAAATACTGTGGTTAAGATAGTTTTCACTGATTTTTTTTTTTTCCTTCTTTGGTATTTATGACCTGATGATCATCATGAGAGCATTGTGGTCTTGAACAGAGGGCCAATCTGCCAATGTTGTATGAATCAGGAAACTAACACGTGCCACATGGGAAAGATGTTCTCCAGAAACGCTGAGGTTTGAGTACAGTGCACGGTCATGGTACTTCAGTGTACTATAATCCACCAAAATGCTGATATATGACTAAAGTTTAAAAAAATTGAAATCAGTTGTTTGATTGTTTAGCAACAAAATGTGGCAAAATACCATTTAAACTGAGTATGACTTCGGTTTGGCACTGAAAGCATCTTCTGATGTCTATAAAGATTTAAGTTGAATAGATTAATTAAATCATATCTTTCCCATTAATTAGACACAGAAAAAAAAAAAGAAAAAATGCATCCCCGGTTGTGTTTTATTTTCCAAAAATCTGTTGCAGTCTATTTATTTTCTAACCTGGACAATTTTGTCAGAATCTTCTTTATAGAAAATTTGAAAAAGAGCGAACTAGTTGCGTACTATTACACACTACACATTACATACTGTAACTGTACCATGTTGCTCGCCTGTGTTATTTATGGCCAACGTTAAGGAGATGATAAGAAATAAGGTCAGTTAGTTGGAAATTAATTTACACCAGTTGTTGCATGACTAATATTTCCCTTACAGAATATTTTTAGCTGCTGCTGACATTCTGACCAGTGTTGCACACTTCTTTTTGTCCTTGTAAATACCAAACCTTGTGATGGTGAGCCTCGTATATGTGCCACATATATGAGGTTAAGCCCTTGAAGTATGAGCTGAAATTGTCCTTTGGGCCATGGCCAGATGGGGTTTATTAGTAGCTTTCTGCTTTATGGCCTCTGCTTATTTATGTGTTGATGTATGTGTATCGGAAGAAGATGGATTAAATTAGTTTCCTGGGAGTAGGTACAGTACAGGTCCTGTTTGTGTGTACGTGCGCTTTGGGGTCTTAGCCTTCCTAAGGTGCCTGCACCCTCGGAGCTCATTTCCCAGGTGTCCCACATTCCCAGCTAATCTGCTCCTCACTTTGGCTCCTAATCTGTCTCAAAGGAGCCTGCTGAAGGGAAGGGGATTGGGGATCTGAGCTCTGTGACAACTGCATAGGAAACACAGCTTAGAGCAAAATGCTGAGGGGCACAGTGGGAAAAGTCACTTCGCAATCATCCTGCTGTCTTCCTGTACCCCAGGACACGTGTCCAATAGCCCGCATGAACATATAAGCACACAAGGGTGCGTGATATATAAGATGTTTGGCCATTTAACCAGAAAAAGATGTGGTTGCTTAAAAATGATTGTGCGTTAGCTATAAAAGTTGAACATCAGACAGGAGTTTCTTACAAAATCACCCATTTAAACGACCCTGTGGTATCCTTGAGTTTGAGTGTAGGCTGATTTACACCTTGGAGTTCATCAGTGGTTACCCTCACACACTAGCACTGTCCTGGCTCACAGTGTGAGGAGCCACACAGAGCCCCAGACCTGTTAATTGCACCAGACATGGAAACCTACAGGGAGAAATGAATATATCATTTGTGTGCCAGTGTGTGTGTGTGTGTGTGTGTGTGTGGGGTGAAGCGAATGCCAGTTGTCTAATAGCTTTCACACAAGCCTGATTGAATTAGACGGCCAGGAGGACTGCGTTCCTAATTGAATTGCGGGGACCCTGTGTTGCAAACAGTGCTGTCTAGTGTTCCCCATGGAAGTGCTGAGGCAGAGGGGGGCAAGCTGGCTTGTCCTCAGTCCCAAGAACAGACACACAACTCGCGGCTGCTCTTCTCTAGTTTATCTGTGGCCGTGACTGACGTTTCACAAGGTTACGCCCCACTTAGATGTGACCAGTTCAAGGACTGATAGTCTATATTTGTGGTTGAATGATAGTAAAGGTAATGAGAAAGCCATTGGAAAAGCTAACAGGTTGTCTTAATGTAATTTACCCCTCTGAATGAACATTGGTGCCTCTTGTAAAAAGAACAAATCTCTTTATATAAGCCTCTAATTTGTCCCCTCAGTGATTCATGTAGCTTTTACGGGCAGCACCAAAGCAAATGAAGGCCCAAACTTGTCCATGGCTCGCTCTAGGGGCCTCTTTGGTCACAGAGGAATACAGGGGAAAAACCCAGAATTTCACACACACGCACACGTGCACCACGCACACACACACACACGCAATCCCTCTGACACTGGCCATTTTCACAGCTTTCAGCACTTTTTCCTGCTGTGCTCACAAAACCTATGCACCTCTGTCTTTTTTCTTTTTTTTTTTTACCCCTCCAGCCTTTTCTCTTTTACACCTTGAACACACGTACACACACCCCTCGCCTGTCTTTATCTCCCTTGTCTCTTCTTTGATGGTGTGTTCGTCAAATAAAGCAGTTTTAGAGGAGGGTGGATTGGGCCCTGAAAAGATCGAGTGGGGGAAACGGGAAGGAGGGGGGCTGGAAGGGTGTGCTGTGTTTGCTGTGATGGCCCAGCCTGCTGGACAAAGAAGCTCCCTGTTGTACACACTGTAGATGAGAGATGGTTGGTGAAGGAGGCTGGAGAGGTGTTGGGTTGTTTCCTTTTCCTTATTCTTTTACAATAGGTGTGGGTTGTGTAGACTGGATTACCTATATCACCCAGCTGATTTTCTGCTTCCCAGGAAGCCATAAGGAAAATGTCAGAGGCCCAGTTTTTTGCTTGCTCTGTGTGTGTGTGTGTGTGTGTGTGTGTGTGTGTGTGTGTGTGTGTGTGTGTGTGTGTGTGTGTGTGTGTGTGAGACACATTTGATTTGGACAAAGGCTACCACGGCCGTTCACGTTGCCATTGCCACTGAAAACAACACTCTCTGGCTTTCTCGTTCTTTGAGCTCGCATTTTTCCTTCTCTCTTTTAATGTGTTTCCCTTCTCCCTCGCACATATAAATACTCACACACAGTAGAATTCAGGTGGATTTAGCTACAGGTCTCCTCTTCAGTGTGCTATAAATCTTTGGGCTATAATATCCAGGAAACCTTTGAAACAACCAGCAAATTACCTGCTGTAAAAACTGACTAGCACCCTAGCGCAGTGGCTTACCTTACCCCACAGCTCCTACAGTACTATTTTTATTCAGTGAGTTGAGAAAAAAAAAAGCCCTAATTAAAGCTTTTATGTCACTATATATTATTAGAAGTCATAAACATAGGCAGACACGAGCAGCTGGGGGTTTGGTGTGTGTGTGTGT
>JAVDPK010002964.1:534093-547015 GCA_034780415.1 Cichlasoma orientale
GGGGGGGGTGGGGTGGGGGGGGGGGGGGGGGGGGGGGGGGGGAGTCAGTTGACGATTTAAGACTTACTGTTAGATTAAAGTAATGTAATACTTGGTCTTCAGATGAACACACAACGTAACAAAGCTATCTCGCCCCGCTGGCAGAAGTTTTCACGTATTTTTCAAATTTAGGATTTAAGAGCGAACGTGCCTGCTGTGTGCCTGGAACCAATTTCAGGGGTGATCTGGACCTTTTGACACAGCTACCACTAAATTGAGTCTGAAGTGTTTATAAATTCCCTTAAAGCTTTTCTATGTGGCTTTTGTTCTTGACTTATTGCCACGTTTCATTGTGTGTCCTATTTCCAAAAAATCCACGTTCACAGTCTCCAGAGATCTAATAGAAAGACTTGGCATGTTTGCTTGGTGCCATTGATGATATTAATAGCAGTGTGTGTGTGTGTGTGTGTGTGCGCGCGTGTGTGTTTTTTCAAGTACAGGATGCAGGAGCAACAGAGGAGCTCTTTTCAATGAATATTCTTGCAGTAATTAAACCTTCTTGCCAGAAGGATATCTGAAGTTTGAAGGAACATCCAAAATAACAGCCTTTAGTTCTCACATGTTGAGCAAGACTGCCAGCATGATGATCAAACAGCTCAACAGCAGCAATCCGGGCAGGCAGGGAGGTAGGGAATTAAAGCTCTGATCTGATTTTTAATCACCGCTCTCCATGTCTTTGCTTCTCTACATCTGACACCAGACAACTGTGCAACTCTTAAAATCTGTCATCCGAGAATAAAACGGAAATTCCCCAAATATTTCCCCAAAATAATGGCCTCGGTTAAGCACGCAGGAATGCCGAGACATAAAATTCAGCGTCCTCTTGAACGGCATAGGATGGGTTTTTTTTGGTTTTTTTTGCAGACATTTTTCCTGTAACGTTCTGAAGTACCACACAGCGAGCAATGCCGTTACATGTAAGTCACTGAGCGGAAATGTTAATTATTTACCTGTGATGAAAAGTATACGCAGACCTAATAATCTTACAGTGTTGCTGGCATGGATTTGACCGTTCCAGGAATGTGTAAGTGTGTAAAAACATTAAAAAATTTATGCACACAGAAAACTTTTTGTGCTGTTTCCACACTGAATTTAATGGGCTTACAGTGCATAGTTAAAATTGTGTTTGATGGTTTGGGACTTGGTGGGAAAATAAGCATTAACCACCGTTTTGCCATCCAACATCTACCACAGAGTATTTAAATGCGACCACTGTGGTAGCATGGCATCGTGTGGCTTTATAAGTGCTAATCATTTAAATACTTCCATTTTCCTCCCCAAGTTATTGTTCTGATTCTTATGCACCCTCTGCATACTGTTACAGCACATACTGTACATTCACTGTAGGCACGGTAATACACTCAAATCCTTGGCTGAAAAACTCCCAAACACAGCCATTCCCCACATCTCCCTCTCATTTCTTTGTTTCTGTCTTTACACCCCCACTCCGACTACCTCTTTATGCTTTTTCCTTTGGTGTTGCTCCTCGGAGCGCCTCGCTCTCACAGACCTCACTCCGCCGCTGAAGTTCGATCGCAATTCCCCGCATAGCCGTTGCCTGGGCCTCATTCACGGACCCCGTTGACTGGCGGCGTGAATGTCCAGGCCTCATGTTTCCTGCTGTACCCAAAAACTTTTTTCAGCCATCAATCACGGAGGTAGAAAAACATGTCAAAGCTAATACTCAGTGAGGAGATGTTTAAGATTGTCTTGTTTATTCTGGAATAACTTTCTGCCACTGACATTCGTGATTCTCGGATGAACGGTAACAAAGAAACTGCTGTTTTTTTGTTTTTGATTTTCATTTTTAATGAATGAAAGAAGGATTCAATAAAACTAGTATGTTTGTTAAACTGAAGTTACTTTTAAAATCACTCTCTAGGTGATACAACTAAACTAACACGATATATTGAGCTACAGAGAATCGTTCTTCGTGGTGGTCAAGGGTGATGGCTCTGAGAAATGTATTCTGAGTTCCAAAAGGGAAAAAGGCCATTAATCTGTGGCCTGTATGGTCTATGAGTACACTGGTGTCTGGATAATCTAAACACTGGGATTGGATCCGGACTAATTCTGCCTTGTGAAATGACCTCCTTTAAATGGGAGTTGCAGCTGCTGATGTTTCCACATTCCAGATGCTGCAGTTGAAGTGTAATTGCCGGTACAGCGTCTGAATGAAATAATGGCTGCATTTTTATAACTTCACAGTGCAGAAATGACAGTCGCGTAATAGTAAGGTCTTTGAAACTAGTAGAAAACTGGAGAACTTGTTTTCATAATGAGTGAGGCAAATTGTTTTACAGCACATGACTTAAGTGCACATTAAACGGTGCATTTTTAAAAAAAAAAAAGAAAAAAAAAAAGAGAGCCTATATAAATCTACAGTTTTACCTTCAAATAAAAGAAATGTGCATGGAAGGAAGCATTTATCTTTTTTCTTTTGTTTCTTTTCATTGCGCTGAATATTTTTTTGCTGTCTGCACAGAAAAAACACCGAAAGGCCTGAGGGGTTTCGACTTCAGATATGCAGTGTGTCCCGTGTGTAAATTTTTCATGTTACTATTTCACGTCTCTGTCTCAACACCTCCGTGTTCCTTTGTCGGAGGGGCAGGTGGGAGCTGGATTACCTAAAGCAAAAACCGTACCTTTTTTGGCGCAAGATACGAGAAAATCTCTCGGCATGGTGCAGGTGCAAATGCTGAAAAAAAAAAGGGTTTTTTTTTTTTTTTTAGGCAGTGAAGGTTTAGGTGGAATGTGACTGCAGAGGGGAGGATAAGGGGATTTCACAGACAGCGAAGTTAGTTTGTTTATCGCAGCAGTGAGTAGCGCTTGTGGCAACACACAAACAGATGTACCCGGTGTACAGGCTGTGATTCACCCACACAAAGTCAGATGCACAGATAGAAAATTTAACGGCTGCTGCCGCGTACGTGTTCATCACGGGCTCTGTGATGAATGTAACTTTCCTCCCAGGTTTCCAGAAAGAGGCCCTTAAAAGGGATCTTAACAGGAAGCAGGGCACTTCAGAGATTTCTCAGCCAACTACAGCATGGTGAATAATTCAGAGCAAACTTACATGTAGCCATATCTGCAGAGGCAAGAGTGTGTATTTCTATTCATCGTTGCTCTGATATATATTTGTTTGATTTATGGTCTGTATGTTTTTTTGGGGGGGTTGCTTTGATTTCTGGTAACTTGATGGATTTTTATAGCACGGTATAAACTAATAAAAGTAAATCTCTTGAAATACTGAATTGGCAACGAATGCATATACACAGGGAATTACCTAGCTGCCCATTTTATGGCTGCCAAAATGATTTGTATAATATTATATATTTTTTTGCATTTTTAGTTTTAGTCATTTTAATTTTTTTTTCTCTTCTGTCTTTTAGCCTGTCTGTCCGGCTTCTTCAAGCCAACTCAAGGAGACGAGCCCTGCATGCAGTGCCCCATCAACAGCCGTACCACCAGCGAAGGCGCCATTAACTGTGTTTGCCGAAATGGATACTATCGCACCGACTCGGACCCGCTCCAGATGCCGTGCACAAGTATGTATAGCACTGAAGTTGTGATATATGAACTTGCAAATTACTTGCACACAGTTCACAGGCACGAATGGAACACTTTTTGGTTTCAGATATGAACTTTTTGACACACAAATGTCACACCCACAAGCAGAAGAGCTCCGGGATCAAAGGACGGTGATAGTCTGTGTAACTCCAAACAGAAACCCTGTCAGAGCTGTCCCTCACACGAAAGGGATGCTGACATGCTCATAGTGTGGCTGTCCACAGATCTGACCCAGCGCACAAGGCTCAGCTGCCCCTCCTCAACATCACACAGTCCGTACTCCAAAACAGACCAGAGGTTACTGGGCCAGGGCGGGTAGCTTTGTGAGGGGGCAGACTCGGAGAATGAGCCGAGGCGAGACTCTCTCTTGTCATGCCAATGAAGCTGTTTGAATTTGAATTTGAATTTGAGCCTGACATAGAGGTTGGAAGAGAGACGGGCCAAGGATAGACCTAAGCAAAAGTGAGCAAGGGAGGGGAAAAGCATGAGGGAAAGACATGGAGAAGGAATTTGAGGGAGAATGGGTGTGAGCATCCGAGAAAGACGGAATTAGTGCATAGAGTGCGGTCTAACTAAAACAAAATGGGAGAGAGTGAAAAAAAAAAAGCCTCTTTCAATGCTTCGATAGTATTTTTTTTCCCTCACTCCCCCTCTCTGTCTATTGAAACAGAGAGAGGAGGGAAAAGATTTGATGGTCTCCAACAAAGGAGATTTGCATAAGCCTGGCTCTGGGAGTTGAGCAGCTGTTGTGAATGAGAAAGCAGCAGCGTCACGTCACCCGTATTAAGCGCAGCAGGGCCCGGCCTGATTAAAGCAAGGGAATGGGCCCATCAGAGCGGCCCGCCAGCTAATGGGGCGGATATTAGTCCTCCTCCCCAGGAAGGAGATGCCAAGGAGGAGTTATGTTTCTATGTATAAGAGACACCAAGAAGGGCACTCCAGTGGGCTTTCTTCCAGAGTCAGAGATCTGTTAATTGCTGCCAATTAAAAGGAGGTTAAATAAGAAATGATCGATTCAGATTTAGGATGTTGGGGGCGGAGTGGAATTGTTTATCTCATTAGTCCTGGAGGATACGTCTACCATAATTAGGTGCACATGTCTGTAATAGACAAACAGTTCTCATTGTTTGTTTGTTTGGTCTGTCACTCAACATGTAGCACCATGTGGAAAGTTTCCACTCCGTAATGCCGAGCTGCTAAGAATGTCTCAATAGGAGAAACAGTAGGTTCCTCTCCGCTGCAGTAACTCTATACGATGCTCCATGAGAAAATTGTCAAGAATAGATGTTAAGAAAACACTTGACGAAGTGGACACCAGCATTGAAAATGAGAAAGTGTAAATGGGCATCCCGAGGGAAGAGGCGCTGCCAGCTTGGAATGCAGCTCAGACCTCAAAGTGACTATAGTATCTTTGCATGGCTCCTGTGTAAAAGGCTTATTTAAATAGGCTTTGTAATTTTGCCCTCCACGCCATCAAGGACACAATGCAACTACACCAGCGCACTCATATATAGAACTAAAACTGCCCGAAGTTTTGCCTCGACTGTGAGTGACAACACATTTTATCGTCTTTATTTCTCTTTTTTCTTACCCCCACCCGCTCCACCCCATGGTAAATTCACAAGACAATCTCATTACATCACTGGGAGCAATTTTGATTTAATTGTTGCATCTGGAAGATTCCAACATGTGTCTGTATATGCCAAAGTTAGTACAAATACCTGCAGTCCCTGGGTGAACTCTTGCTGGAGGCCACCACTGATGTTTCATTAGTAAAAATGTGATCTAAAAAAAATAAAAACCCACAACAGAACAACAACATAAGAACAATACAAGTTATTTAGTAGAGAAGATGATGTGGCAATGCTACAATTAAGGTGTGTTTAGGTTTAGGCAGAAAATCCTTCTGGAAAGATTATGATTTATATTACAAATAATGAGTTCATGTTTGGGAAACATTTGTTTCAGATTGAAATTACTGCTTTGTTAGGTTTAGGGGGGGCTTCATATTATAATTACAATAACAAACACGTGGTTAAGGTTATGGAAAGCTTTATGAAACAGGACCAGCTCCAGTCTTTAGTGATAAAGTTTGATGTCCTTGTTGACCGATAAGTTTTACCTGGCTTCATCTCCACGTCGACTTTGTGTCTCTGCAGAAACTTTCTGCTCTGACTTGAATGTAACTATATATCACTTTGGAGCACCGCTATTCTTCTTTGAGGGCAGTATATTAGTAGATAATCTAAAAAAAATAAGTAAAGGCCTGGATCCCAGCCTTTCCCTTTCTACTTTTTATTCTTCACACTTTCCAACATTTGGAATGAATATACACATTCCTACATTTTAAACTATTAGCCCAAAGCATCATCACGACTCAGCTTTTGGTGGATTTGAAAGCAAAAATGTGCAGGAGCAAATGGGAGCAATCTTTTACTGCACAACAATTTGATTTTGTGCAATCACTCAGATGTTATGACTATAGAATCTCTCTCATATTTTCCAGCTGTCCCCTCGGCTCCGCAGAACGTGATCTCCAGCGTAAATGAAACCTCCGTGATGCTGGAGTGGATGGCCCCTCGAGATTCAGGGGGCCGTGAGGATGTGGTCTTCAACATTATCTGCAAAAGCTGCGGCGGAGGCCGAGGAGGGTGCACCCGATGCGGGGACAATGTTCAGTTTTTACCCCGTCAGCTGGGCCTGACAGAAACTCGGGTCTACATTAGTGACCTGTTGGCCCACACACAGTACACGTTTGAGGTGCAGGCTGTCAACGGGGTGTCAGATCAGAGCCCCTACTCCCCTCAGTACGCCTCAGTCAACATTACCACTAACCAGGCTGGTAAGTGGACCCATCTGTCTTTTTCTGCACATTATACTCCCCATGTGGTTTTCCTCTTCTCTTCTCTTCTCTTCTCTTCTCTTCTCTTCTCTTCTCTTCTCTTCTCTTCTCTTCTATTCTCTTCTCACCATGTTTATTTCTGTGCTCCTCCCCTTTGTCACACAAGCCTCGTGGAGCACCTCTTCATCGCTCTCATTCCTCTACAAGCACATAATGCACAGCACATAAAGCCCCACTATGTCTGTTTCTTTCCTGTCCTGTATGGTGATGTATGCAGATTAAGGGCTGTAAATGGGAAGGAGAGTGCCGTTGATGATGTGACAGACAGAATGTGATGGCCTGTTAGTCTTTACAGTGTGACCTCATCACCGTGTATTTCAGACTGAGGAGCTGAGAGCAGGCTTGCTGCTGTCTCCCCACTTCATCTACGGTTCAGTGATTACAGCTTTATACTCATGCATCCACTTGGTTGTAGAGTTACATTTTTAAAAAGTAATAAAAATAAGGATAGTATCACGATGTATGAGCTACCTTGTAGACTAAAAAAAAAAAAACGACTTCAAAAATGAACAGGAAACCAGTATTTCTCTATGTTAATATAAACATCTTGGTAAGTGGGGCAGTGCTGTAATCTTTATGATTTTATAGAAATCAAAATCTTATTTAATTATTCTTGTCCAACTGTTGGAGCTTTCCAAGCTTTCCACTATGTGATTGCAGCCAAAGTCAGCCACCGCATCTCTGATTATTTTACCGAGGCAGCAGAATTGATTTGTTCTTTAATTGTGTCTATGAAACGCATCATTTGGCGGGCTTAGCTTCGTTTCCCGACGCGCTGATGAGCGGCGGGATACAGCCTGCACTTAATCTTTGCACTGGCTTTGCATTCCATTGGCAGCGTACTTAGGTGCCTGTCATCTCTCATCATCCATCCCGTTTGCACTGCAGGCAGTCTGAATGAGTTCCTTATAGGACCATGTTAGTGTGCTTCTTTTTTTAACCGTAAGATATCGTGCTTTAAAAAAAACCCTACAGAACTGTATGTAAGTTGAATGAAGATATCTACGAGAGGAATCTTCTTTATTTAAAGTGACCCGTTATAACAAACTTATGGGATTTGTTTGTTTAAAAGCTCCATAAAGTACTCAGTTACAATGCTGAAACTGTCACACTAAAACAGAGGCTTTTATTCAAGCACAGACCTCTTTTTATTGTCTGTTTTGATTTGAGTCACTGGTGTGGTGGGTTAATGAGGGCCTGTGAGTGCAGTTAAGCGTTGTAATGAGGCCCCTGCCCCACTCTGTCTCACTGGGCCACAATAAGTCTGCCACCCCAACCCTTGGCTTCTCTGCTTCTCCTGCCGAGGGGTCCTGGCGGAAATTGGGGGGCTCTGTGCCCTCTCCACTGAAGTGTCCGTCACTTTGGATTAGGCAGCGAGAGCTCCCGTCAGGGGGAGCTGTGAAAAGAACTCAACTCTCGCTTGCCCCCTCTCCACGTTCCCACCTTCCCCCATCACCTTGCTGCTCACTCCAGGGACACAGGATTGGAGTTTTGCCGTGCTACGCTACAGGCTGGGGTCACGGGGACTGGAGCCCATAATTGCGTCTGGTTTGTGAGGCTTGGAGGTTACATAAACATCGTGTCACCCCTAATTACCTCAAGCAGTTTTATGCCTCCCCCTCACAATGAAAATGAGAGCGTGAGATGGAAAAAAGAAAAGAGTCTATGAAATTTTGAAGCTACATGCATGTTAATGCGACCCTTAGTAAGCCTGCTTCGGACCATGGGCTGCAGCGTTCAATGAAAGCAACAAAAAAGTAAATTTGAAGTAAGTGGCGTGAAAGTGTGTCTCATTACTTGTAGGGATAGCTGCCTCTTCTGCTCTGACTTGCTGGCGTGAAGGGTGGTGGGGTATGGGGGGGGGGGGTGAGCAAAACTTCTCACTCTCCATACCCAATCAAGCAACCCACCACACACTATTACCTACAGGGCTTATCCTCCCACTCTGTAGGTGGTTGGCGACAGTTCCTCTGTGATAAAGGACATGATTGCCCTGGAAAGTGTGGCGCTTGATTACACACTGTAATGCCACACAAAAGCAAATGCCGGGCTGAATGCCGTTTGAGCCTGTTTTATAAGCGTATGACTAATTCCCCAAACCTTGTATTGTGTGGAATACGCAGAAGCCTTGAAATGTTCCTCTAAGCCTTTTTTGTAATAATGAGTCACACTTAAGCCATTTACTTTGGCTTCACTGTGTTATATGTTACTTATATGGGACATGAAATATGTGACGGAAAGAGCTGCGAATCTGATACTTTCCATCGCAGACGAGCAGTGAAAACGCAGGTTCTAGGTATTACATTGATTAACATGTGTCTAACAGTTACACTACAAGACCAGTCTTACAAACAGTTTGTTGTGCACACATTCTGAATTTGTTCTATTGATATTTAATATGAGTGTGCAACAATATTGCAGCTGAAATCAGGAGTTACAGTGGATATCCATGTAAAAGTGTCCTTCGGTCAAATACTGTACTTTACACCAAGTGTCCCAGGATGTGTCTATCAGTGCGTGACTGTGTGTGCGTGTGTGTGTGAGACAGATGAAATAAACAGGGTATAAAGTGCTGTATGAATGCGTGCTTGAATGGGTGAATGGAGCGTAAAGTGCTCAACACTAGGAAAACACTTCAAAAGTACCAAGGCCAAGAAAAAAATGAATACATATTGCTAGTGTATTCAGTGCCTGACTTGAGTTAGCTGTCTACCTTATCGCCCAAAAAGTATTAAAAACATCAGCCACACCACTGGGCTGCAATTTCATTTATGAACTGCAGTTTATTTCAAGTCAGTCGATCATTCTGCTGCTCGTCTCTGCAAATATGTATTAATTCACCTGTTGAAATAGTTGAACAGGATAGGGAAATCATATTTGTTGAAACTAAAAAATATATATACCAGCTTTGTCCATTAAAATTAAGATTTTTAACATTTAACTGTTATGTAAATATTTGCCTACATGCTTGTTAAAAGGCTGTTTCTGTGCTCTTCAAATGTCCGTCCCACATTTTTTTATAAAAATATGTAACATAATTATTTCACTTCACCATTTAACGTAGCCTACAAGGCAAACAAATAGGCACAATACTAATGTGTATTTTTACTAATGCCCCACAATGGTTCTGATCTTTCAAAGAGATTGCTTTCCTTTGCAGTGAAGATGAGGTAGTGAGGATAGTTTTTATTAGCATCCATCTTATGTTAGTTTTGTTGCTGCGGGGTCTCTGCGAAGTCAACAAGATTTACAACAGGTGCGTGTCATTACGTCTTCTAAGCAGTGAATTACTGAAGCGAAACCAGTTTCTGTTTGTGCACTCATGACTGCACGCCTGCCCAGAGAGAATCTCTCGCTTTAGTTTTACTATTTAGTTTTACCTCTGTGTGTTCTTGGGGAGCTCATCCTATGGTGAGTAGATTTCAGTAAAACAAAAGTACTAGCGTGGTGAATCAATAAAGATAGCAATAGAACCCACTCTTTGTTTTATAGTAGCCGCACAGACAAATGGGAGCATCATCAACTGCACCAAAGAGTAAAACAGTTAAATGTGGATGATTAAACATTAGGACATTAAGTAGGTAAATGATTTAATAGTTGCTCAACATGTTGATTTATTCTGTCTCACAGAGATCTGGTTACAGCAGGATGAATATGTTAGTTTAAATCAGTCAACACCCCCTGAGTCATACTACTGTAACTGTTGCAATTCTTGAAGCACAGGCCGAGGAGGAGTGGCACCAATTTTTTACTCCAGCTTATTAATCAACCAAGGACCCAGAGAGCGTTTTAATTTATTTGAATGCCTGATTCTTAGCTTTATACACCCTAATTGGAAAACTCAAAAACAGTTTTATTTGTTGTTATTTATCGTCCACTCTATTAAATCCAGAACTGAATTTAAAATCATACAAGCTCTTGAATAATCAGGCCCCATCTTATCTTAAATACCTCACAGTACCATATCAAACCAATAGAGCGCTTTGCTGTTGAGCTGCAGGCTTACTTGTAATTCCTAGGGTATTTATTTAAGAGTAGAATGGGAGGCAGAGCCTTCAGCTTTCAGGCCCCTCTTCTGTGGAACCAGCTCCCAGTTTGGATTCGGGAGACAGCCCCTCTACTTTTAAGATTAGGCTGAAAACCTTCCTTTCTGATCAAGCTCATAGTTGGTGATCCTGAACCCTCTCTTACACTGCAAAAGGCCTACACTGTAAGCTGCTGGGGGTTTCCCATAATACACTGAGCATTTCATCTTCACTCACCTCTTTTCACTGTGCTTATACACCACTATGTATTTAATCATTAGTTATTATTAATCTCTGGCTCTCTTCCAGAGCGTGTCTTTTTTCATGGCTCCCTACCCTCACCTCCAACTGGTCATGGCAGATGGCTGCCCCTCCCTGAGCCTGGTTCTGCCAGAGGTTTCTTCCTGACAGAAGGGAGTTTTTCCTTCCCACTGTCACCAAGTGCTTGCTCAAATTTTTGCCTAATTTCTGTTAATCAACCACCTGTGAGTAGCCAGAGTGACCAGGCAGTTCCTTAAGTTGGTTCCGCTTAAGATTAGGTTGAAATTGTGGTTACTGCTATATATATATCAGTAATGATTTTATGAGGACCATATGCAGTTATTCCATGCAGACAAGACGTGAATAAAAAACAGCTAAGACCAGAACTAACATTTATTTTATAGCTTACTGCAGAGCTGCTGTATCATCAATTTCAGTGCACAGAACAGAGATTATCTCTTACCTCAGTGCAAATTATCGGTATTCTGTGAAAGAATTCACCATTGCACAACAGATAAATGAGATCTCCATATCCCCTGTGTGTTTGCCATATTGCATTCTGGTTGAGGATATTAGATTTCAGAGGACATATTTGTTTAGGCATTTCATTAACTCAAGGTGAGCTGCTGCTAATGCTATTGAAAAGCAGGGGGACTGAATTGGTTTCTTATCAGTTGAACTGGCTGATTGTGGAAGGGAACCAAGGTGGGGGGGTGTAATCGGGGGCAGCCGTTTCATATGGTCTAGAGAAGATTTATGACTTAATTATTTTCCAATTGCCCAGGTCCACTGTAACCAGGCTACCAAGTCCTTTGCTGCTCCACTGGGCCATGGTGTGAAAAGCACTGGTACAGAGCCAGGTGGGACCACCAGAATGTGTCAGTACACCAGCGAGCCAAATGTACCTACTACACTGTTAACTTGAGGGCAGTGACACCTGTTACTAAAAGGACAAAATCTTTTTGTCTAGTGGTACATTCATGGCGATGACATGGCTTACTGATTGATTGCTTGCTTTTGTTTAACACAGTGTCATTTTAAGCTACGGGACTTGTGATGTAACATGATTAAAAGGGTTTTGTATGAAAAGCCCCATGTGCTTCATTCATCATACAGTAGCATAAAAAAGTTATAATACAGTTATAATCCTTATGCGTTTGGTAAACAAAAGACCAAGCTGCTTAAAAAATGAAGGGTTAGATTTTAGCTGTAGTTAACTGTAGCTAATACACTGCAGAGACGCAAGTGAAAAATAGAAAATAAACTGAGAGTCAGAGAGGGACCACCAGTATACATGCCGCGCAGTGTGACAGTGACAGAAGGTGTTGAGAAGGGCACATATGGTGAGTGCCAGTGTAGGTCAGCCAGGCAGACAGACAGGAGGCCTCAGCATGCACCTGGACCTCAGTACTGACAGAGCCTTGAGAGAAGGCTGTTCTGGTAGTAAGCCAGCCACCCATACATAAACCACATTCATGCTCTTGTTGATGCTGAGCCAAAAGGAGGAACTTGGAGTACAGGGTATTGCTCAAGGACACTTCAACATGTTGAGAGGCCACAGATCGAACTGCCAACCCTGCGATTATTGGAAACCCGCTCTACCTGAGCCAAAGCTACAGGCTTTAAATAAGCAGTATGAACTTAATTATGACTCGCCAGAAGAGAATTAGCACATGGCTGTTCGAAATTAGTTAATTAATTGATCTTGTTCATAAATCTTTCAGTAGTCATGTGAGTTTTTTTTCCAGGGTACGTTATATAGATCTTTTCTTTTCATTTGCATTTGTATAGGAAGGAGGAATAGAAAATATACCTCAGATATATTTTATAAATTTTGGTGAAAAGGCCACGATCATAATATGACTATGCTATTAATTATCATTGAGTGCATTAGCTGTACACTGGAATGCCCGTGTAACTGGCCGTGCCTGAATGCAGTCATTTATTGGCCTTTTACATTCAAGAGCACGAAGACGGCGATAATTAAAAAAAGATAATAAATAAAGGTTATGAAGCAAAAAGGAGTCACAATCCAATCAGCTCGCTGTTTTCTAAGTGATTTTCTATAAACTTCATGGAGTTAACTTCATCAATTAAGCAAATGGATCTGTGATAAACACAGTGC
>JAVDPK010002964.1:555949-567696 GCA_034780415.1 Cichlasoma orientale
AATGGCCCCCCCCCCCCCCCAAAAAAAAAACAACAACCGTGGTCTAATTGCATTTACCTGTCAGAGAAAATCCCATTTGGAGAACTCAATACACACTCAGAATTAATCCTCTTCTTTCCGTTATGGGTTGAGACTTGATGCACCTCCAAATACTGAAGTTATAAATATACATAAATTGAAAAGCTAAATAATTAATAAACTTTCCTTTCAAGAGGACAGGTGATCTGCAAGGGCATTTTAACCCTACACCAAAACTGTGCTCATGCTAGCATTGTAGAAACTAAATACCACAAGTACATAAATATACATGACTAAAGGTCGATGCATATATAATATATAATATCTATTAATATATATATATATATATATATATATGCATGTTCACTGATAAAAAGAATAGAATTATGAACATATATAGTGTGATAGCTGTTTTCCCTAGATAAAGGCAAATGAATACCCATTAAAATAAACACCATCATATCTTCCATATTTTATTCTTTAAGATATGACCAATCATCACTTTTTGACACTATAGGATGTGACATCACATGTTGACAGCGTGGTTCAGGCACGCCCCCTGGAAATAATGAGAGGGGAGAGGGCATGTGATAAACTGTGGTAGATTCAGAGGCAGACATTGGATTGGCATGGCTGTGTGGAGCTCAGCACTGCAATCTACATTCACGAGGCTCCTGCCTGGATATTTGGATTCTTTCTCATGCAGCTTTGATGCAAGGCTGGACAGCGTAACACAGCATGTTGCACGGCACTGGGAGATAGAGAAGAAATAATAAGGGGAGACAACCTTACACACACTTGAGCGATGTTCCGCGAGCTTCTCTCTTTCTCTCGTCAGACCATCGGGCTTTTCTATACAGAGACCTGGGTCTAATGGAGGGATGCAACGATGTTACTCTTTGCTTGTCATGCTTGAATCAGAGCTTCATATTATATCCTTTTGTGTCAGAGACCTTATTGTCTTTGTCTGTCACTGCCGCCAGATCAACTGTGGGGTAGTGTGGCGGGCAGAACCTCCTCCTCAACCCCCCTCTCCCTCGTCTGTGCCCCCGACGTCTCTTCACTCCCTGCTTGCTCGTGTCTATTTACCACTCTCATGCTGCCCTCCCCTCTTTGTTAAGAGCAGTCGTTCTTGCTCTCAAGCTACCAACTGCTTACTACCCTCCTGTCTTTCCTCATTCAAAGCAGGCAGGCTGCTTTTTTATTCAGGGAGCTCGCTACATGATCCCTTAGAAAACAGTTTTCAACGCTGCTCTGCCATCTCACAATTTCTGAGCCCTTCCAGAAATCCATCTCATAACAAAAGGATGTTCCTCCAGGAGGATTGATCCCCTTCACCCCCTTCAGTCGCCCCTTCCCCTCCCTTGTCCTGATCTCCTGCCCTCTGACCCTCATCCTCTTGTTCTCAACCCCCAACCACCCTCTCCCATTTGTCCTCACCCCAAACCTCTTTCTCCCCTAATTCATTTCACCCCCTTGACCATGTTGCCATGTGTCTGCTGGCTTCAGCTTATCCTCATCTTGCTGTCCTCTGTCTTATGGACCCGGGGGGAAAACTGCCCAGCAACCTGCTTGTGCCCAGATCCTCACACTGTGGACTGCAGTGGCCGTGGGCTAACTAGTTTACCCGATGAGATCCCCTTGGATGTGCGCAGACTTTTGCTGGCCGACAACTGGATAAACCGCATCCCTTCAGACTTCCTGGTTCTATACAGTGACTTGGTCTATTTGGACCTCCGGAACAACTCCCTTTCCCACATAGAACCAGGGACCCTCAGCACCTCTTCCAGGCTGGTCTTCCTGGACCTTGGCAGCAACAATTTGACTGAAATCCCTAAGGGGACTTTTGGGGAGTCTCGGAGTTTGATCAAACTACGACTGGGAAACAACCCATATCTGAGCAAGGTGAGTGAAGACGCTTTCCTGGGCCTCACCTCTCTGAGAGAACTTGAACTGGAGCGTAATGCACTGTCTACCCTAAAGGTGGGGGCACTGAGTCACTTGCCCTCCCTGCGGGTAGTGAGGCTAGAGGGCAACCCCTGGGTGTGCAATTGCAACTTTGCCAGCCTGTTTGCATGGCTAACGGAGAACAGTAATAAGCTTCCAAATGGTAAGTAACAACATCTAAGAGTCATTTTATTTTCATGTGTTTGACCCAAATAAAGCCTATTGCTTTACAACATTCAACAGTATTATGGCAAATCCATTACCACAACACTTCTCTGGTCTACTTATGTTTCCCCTGTAGGAGAGGAAACCCCCTCCCTCTCCCTTGTTCTAATTTTGTTTCTTTTTTTTCCCTCCACCCCCACAGCCTATAATGTGTGAGACCAAGTGTGTAATATGAGACAATAGCACTCATTTGAAAGTGAAAACTGCACGGATACTATGTCTATAAAGTTAATGACACTTTATAGACAACAACTTGAAATGCAGTTTTGTGCAATTTTCAAAAATAAATTAAACAAGTGGCATTAAGAATTAAACTTTCCGTTAAATTGATTCCACATTTGCCATTCTAATGGTTCCGCACCTGACCTCTGTCATCACCACCATCAATTTGTGGCTTATATTTATATGTACTATCATATAAATATACAATTCTTATATAATATTTGCCATTTAGTGGACAATAATTCAACCATGTAATCTTTTCCTACACCACAGAACAGCAAACCCTTCTTCCTGTTCCGGTGCTGCTTGCTCTACCCATGTGAATTTTAAGCCTCATACTATCCACACACTGTCTACCACTGTGATTTAGCCTGGAGCATTGAGTTAGATAACAAGACTGAAGTTTTGGAGGCTTTTACGAGGCAATCTCCATGTGTGCATGCTTATCTGAGGAATAAAACAAGACAAAGGGGGTCACCATGTCCTTTTAGAAGTATTATACCCAGGGTAAGATCTTTTTACATTGAGAAACCAGAGCTAACGTATTCTGAAAGGAGTTGCACGGTATGTCCTAGATAAAACACGAAGCATTACCGTTGTTCAGCATTCTGTTTAGCAGGCGATAGAAAATCTAAATATCTAAATCATAATTAACATTCTTGCATAGGACACAGACAGTGGATTTCTCAAACGGGAAGACTAGCGCACTGGATCAAAGAAGCAAAAATAAACAAATCTGACAGCCCTGCCATACATGAATAGCAAATTGTGCTGTACTTCTTTTGAGAACTAAATACACCCACTGTGCAGCTCACAGTGGGTGTATTTTTAAAAAAAACAACAAAAACAAACAAAAAACAAACAAACCTATGACGGTGTACAGTTACTGGCAGCTGGGGTGTAAAATGTTGCCCCACACTAACAAAGAAAGGTGTTTTCGTCAAAAGCCTGAATAAAATTGACCAAGATAGGGTTTTTAAACTTGTTCTCGTGCCATGAATAGGTTAACTGAGGATAAGAACATGCGCATGGACGTGAGTGTTTTCAAATTTCCAAAGCTAGCACTGCTAGTAAGGCAGTATGAGCGCAGATGAAACCCCTTTTTAAAAAGAAAGTCGTGACTTTCAACCAGAAAACTCAAGTGTGTTTCCTGTGTGTAAACATTGTTTTTAGATATAGCTTAGTTGTTGTTCAGCTTATTTCATTTTATTATTTTTTGATATTTGGGTTTGACATTAAGCCCTCAGCTGGTCCTCTAGCTTAGCCTCTTGTGAAGCCAGGATATTCTGTAATGACACACATGGCTAATTATTAAAAGATGGAGTCAAAAGCAATGCGAACCTACTCTTATGTGTGAAATAACCTTCTCTAAAATTGTGATCTGGCTGGGAAACACTAATTCAGCTCCTCTCCCCTGCCCCTGAAAAAAAAAAGTGGCTGTCCGCTACAAACTGCTGACAGCTCACAAAAGCAAACTTCTAATATACATTTAGGCCATGGTGTACCATGCTATTGATTCTGCTTCTACTTTCCTGTATAGTCTTTTTTCATTTGCCCCAAATTTGCAAGTTTAGGCCTGTGAGGAAGCAAAGTTGATAAACTGGCAAGATTACCCAATTCCCCCAAGCAAGAGTTTGCAAATGCATTAATCACAGGCTCTATGTGCTGTCAACTTCAAGGCATAATAAATTGCAGTAGCAGCGCTGGCCTTGCCCGATATCACACATCACACTTTGTTTCTGTCTGCAGTCTGACATTACCTCTGTTCTACCCAGTTTCTATGGGACAAGGACCAATATGTCCACCTGAATGTAACATTGTTTTAAGTGGCTAATGGTTAATCATTAGGAATCCAATGGCACTCGTTGCTTTTTCAATCGAAAACATTGTCTGTTTGTATGCTGTGATGCCAGATGAATCAGTCAACACAGTCGATTGGACTGATTCAGAGGTCTAAACTAAGGCAAAATCTGGTCAGACAGACATTAACAACAAAGAAGAAGCCAGCGGCCCGGCCAAGCTGCTGTCATGACTGCCAACTGGCCCCAAAACGCACTCTCAAATTCAGTTAGTGATGCTTATCTCACCTCATCTGCAGTTCTTACATTCCCATCAGTGAGTGTTTCTTTTCTGGCTTCTAGCAGCTCGGACAAAACACACAGTCATGCTTATTACTAAACTAGTCTGGAGTGTACTTTATAATGCTAATAAGACTGGAAGAACGGATCATAAATAATATCTTGCTGAGCTGAAAAGTTGCTGCCTCATTCTGTGCTTAGTTCATAGAAGTGGCTTATGTTTCTCGTGATAAAGGTACAGAAGTACCAAAATACCGTCAGTGGATTATATGCATGTGTCGTTTTCTGCACACCCTGAATACAATTTTTGAAGGAGGACCTATCCTCACCTAACAGAAGTTAATTCTACCTAACTAAGTCTTAGACCAGCTCATCAAAATCAAAATCAAAAGTTAAGAAAATGTTGCAGGAAAATTTGAAGTCTCACAGAGTCTCTGTGGGAAGCTCAAATAGCTGGGAGGCTTACAGTGAACTGGACTTACAAACACGGTTCACACATGCAGGAATCAAACTGCCAGACCTAATTAACATAATGACTGAGCTCTCGATCGTGGAAAAATGCAATGACCTATTCTCTGAAATGCTGCATTGGAAGTGGTTGCAAAACAAACAGATGGACACTCATTAGTGAATGAGCTTGACTTGGTAAGCGTTTATCAACTCTAACAACCATCATCAGTGTGGCCATCGCCACTTAATGTCTCACTCATTGCAGGGAAAATCAGTTACAGAGGCAGGAAGTAGAATTTAAATTCTACATTAGTGTGCTCGTTTCACACTTGTGGGTGTTGCATCCTCGTGTCTTTTTCAGCAAGCAACAAATCAGGTGAATAGTCCCAATTTGTTTTTGGTTTTTTTATTATTTGAGACTGTTGTCTCTCTTATCAGCAACAGCTCAATAATATTCAAAACAAAAAAAAATTAAGGCAACTCCGAAGGTCTGTTTTTTTTTTTTTACTTATTTAAACACTAGATATTCAGTGTGTTGAACTGACCATTCCCACTATTTTCTGACACGTGGCTCCAGACTGAAGCTGAATGGTTGAATTCAGCAACACATTAAACTTGAGTTTATTCTTTTCTTCAAAGGTCACACCGGTGTTACTGCAGGATAAACAGGTATCAACAAACCATGGCTATGTCCTGACATCGCTTCAGAAAGGGCAGGATAGAAAAACGAGCGCACAATTATGTGCAACTACCTGCAAACACAACATCATTTGCACAAAGTCATTAACACTTGCTGCTGTTACTGGACGTCTACTAGTACCACTTGGTAATGTGAGCAGTGATGAAAGCAGCACTGAGGCTGCTCCAACTACATATCTGATAAGGCAGAAAAATGATGTCGAGAGGGCAGGGGAGACAAAAGATAAGGTGAACCAGAAAGTGCAGCTGAAAATCATCACAGCTCCCATGGGTTTTTTTTTTTCCAATAAAGAGACGAACTAGAAGCACTGTGCAGAATGTGGTGGTGTTGTTTTTTAGCAACACAAAGTTTGTAACCACCTCAACAAATTTTAAATCTGCGATGACCGCGTGCCGCACAAGCTAGACTGCTGTGTGGAAAGGCCAAACCAAGATGGCTAAATTTAAACCAAAAATCATTCTCCAGAATTAAAATGTAGAACTAAATGAACTCTCTCTCTCTTGCGCTCGCACTCTCCCTCTCCCTCTTAAACGTATGTATCAGTGGCTTCCTTGGTGAAGGGCTGCATCTAATGTAGCAGCTCAAGGGCCCATTTCATTTTTCACCTCTTGATTTCCCCCATGATTTGGAATTCACAGTACAGCACAAGTTCATGTTTGCATAACTTTGAGCGCATGGAAGATGCTTCAGATTCTGGACTTTTTGGATAGAAAAACAAGTTAATGTGCAACATTGGAAACAAATTATTATTACTGATTTTTTTTTTTAATTAGCTCAACCGGACTGTCAGATTTACCATCAAAATACAGTTTCTTTACAGAAATACCATCAACTACGTTGTTAAGCATGAATGCGATTAGGTAGATAATCTTTGTAATTTTTGTACCATTTAAATGTTTTGTTTTTAGCCAACAGTGAGGCTCATAAATGTTTCAGTGGAAGGATGAGTGTAAACATGATCCACTGCTGTCTCCAGTGCTCTTGGGTTAAGGATGAACAAAGGCCATGCATAATTCACAGTGACACAGTTCTACAGCACATTGGCCAGGGTAATTGGAGCTAGAGCTGCCTACAGGGCAAGACAGGCCAACTCTCATGGGAGATGGTAGACTGGATCTGAAGCCCATCATGGAGTTACTATCAACACTAGCCATGACCTGAACAGTTTCACGACAAACTAGCAGTACATGTGACGCGGCCAAACTCTGAATTTTCCTTGACAGCATATCAAGTTTTCCTTTGAGACCACTTTCCACACTCCACGGCACGCTCTGAAAATACGATGCCACTTGCTGACACTCGCGTGATGCCAGACTGCCCAGCACGATCGTTTGCTATCTTTACTGTGAAGAGAAAATATCTGTTCCATTAACACGGGCTGACAGCTTGTTTTATCTTGGCCTAATTTAATGTTTATTTAAAGTTGGGATATGAGGGAGAGAGTGCCAGGAAGAGAAAGCTGAGTGTGAAAAGGTGGACGGGATTACAAAGCGGGATAGCATCAGGCAGAGCACATACAGAAGCAGAAAGGGATAATCTGTCAGTGTCAGAAATAAAAGGTGAAAAGCCAAAAGCATTATCTCATTGAGGCTGAGTAGGATCGTGCATGACAGAATTTATTTTTTGTTCATTGACATGGCCAACTGTGAGGCATAAATTACTAATACCCGCATATTTATCTGTTTCATTGTGATGCATTATGACAAGAGACAAACTGCTTTGTCAGTCCGATGACGAAGCAGAACCAAATCTACCAGCATTTGCTTTTAAACACTCATCTCTTGTTTTTAGGAATAAGCGATTCCAGTTGTTTTTGAGATGAGACGTTTTAAACATTCCTAATGGTGCAATGATGTCGCCGAATCGCCGTACAGAAGGAATCCCCTTCTGAACGAGTCACCCTCACCCCACTGTCACATGCGTGCTCGTCATTTTGTGCAGCTGTGCATTCGTTTCACACATTCCACACTCTGTTCCTCTCCAATCCCTACTGCTGCCCTGCATACATCTCACCATTTTCCCTCAGATTTCCTTCAGATTATTTGGATGATTGGAACTGGATCGTTTTTCAGTCCCTCTGCAATTATGCATGCCTTGCTCTGTTTACAGCTGCTGAATATTGGGCTTGAATGGCACATTCATCGTGTTTAATACAGTAGGGAGGGGACAGTCTTGTTAATAATTGTCGCAGCTGGAGTATTCAGGGGGAGTGCCTTAATTTCGGCACGTTAAGGGGAAATGGAGGCTACTTCTACACATGTGCAGATGTACTGATGGGGTGATTTCGCCTTTAGCGTTTGGTGCAGAGATCAATCTGGACAAAGACTGTGGTGTTGAGGGAGGGAGGAGAAACAAGCCTCTCATATCATTCTGCCACAGCTAGGTAGATCAATCACGACTGAGACAGCAAATAGCCAATCCTGTTGACTGGCTGTAATCCTAAATGTAATCCATCAACTGTCCGTGCCAGGAATGTAACATAGCTGTGTGGGCTGACATACCTGATAGTGTAAGGTTCTGATTTGTGTTGTGTCAGTGCACAGTAGCCTGCTCCACAGTCTTGCTTTTTGTGGTCACAGTGGTGTTTGGGGTCATTTATGAACTCTACAAATTGTACCGTGTCAGCTTACTCATTTACAAAGCTGTCATTGACTCACTGCATGGTCCTCGATACTCTGTGTACTTTAAATCACCAGCCTATTTTTCTGTGAAGCTACAGGTACTAGAAAATCACGTTTTTATAAAATGTTTTAGTGGATACCCACGTATTCATACAGGATTGTGCTAAACATTTGAAAGCATATACTCAACCTGCATTGAACAACATCCAAATACATCACTGCTAAGCAGATTTACACTGAATAAGATAGGTGCAAAATTAAATTACAGGTATAAGCATCAAACAAAGCTTTATTCCCCTCCCACTCCTTCATGCTATTAACTTTATTTGCACTGCTCTTTTTTTTTTAAACTAGTTCCATAAATAGACACAAATATTAAAAATCAAAAGAAAGCCTCATCCTTTGGGCCTCTTCCCAGAAGTGAGTTTAAGTTAGTCTGGCTCTCTTGGGGTTACCTGGCTTCACTGATCCTAGCATTGGATGTCCTGAATAACTGCTGTCACAAAGCTTGTTTCCAACTGCCTGTGAAACTCTGGCTATAACAATGCTTATGAGGGAAGCAGTTGTTGTATTAACAGCTGAACTGTGAGAAATAATGACTGAATGGTTGATTACAATGTTAGATGAAATTGTGATTCCACGTTTTTATTTTAGTTTGATTTATAATTGTGGGGGGGGGGGGGCCTTTAAATGTGTTTTAATTACAGGTAAGTCTCACAAATACAAGACTCATGTTATTGTGAGGTGCATCCAGGAGACAAGAATGAAAAACATGGATAGGCTACAGTCAGAAATCTTCTATGATATAATATAATGTAATATAATATAATATAATATAATATAATATAATATAATATAATATAATATAATATAATATCCTAAGACAGGAAGGACTGGAAAATATCACCTTTTCATATGATGGAGTACATTCAAGTAGTAGTGCTAGTATTGTGGTCATATTAGCTGTGGTTTGTTTATGTTTACATGGATTTTATATTACAAAATGGACTTAGCCTCCGCAGTGCCACCAGTTAGTAGGTGAAGTCACACCTCGAAGCCTCGAGCGTAGCATTTGTTGTCCATCCTGCTATTTTGAAACCAGATGTGACTTGCAGGGTAATTCTGACTGAGCAACCAAGGGCCACTGCATGCTCATACAGCAGAGATTTATCAGTCACTAGGTAGCTATTCCCTAAAGCCTACCATGCTTGATTATATTTTTTTTACACTAATTCGGATCATAATTTACAAAATCAAGACGATATTCTCTTCAATAAGACTTGAAACTAGAGACTGAAGCCATAAACTCGTGACTGAGGTGAAGAGTCGTCTGTTTAACATTCATACTGGATTTCATGGCCATTAGAAAGAAGGCAGGTTTAATGCTTTTCTGCACTGGCTTGACTGTTCATACCTGGAAGCTATTTCCATCTTTTATATAAGCCTGCAGTCTTTTATTGTTTACAAGAGAAGCATCCACTGCAGTGATTTCAAAATAATGGATTTTCTTCAGTCACTTTGCCATTGCTTTGTAGTTATTCTGGTTGTATTTTTACCTCCCACTACAGGCTATGTTTTTGGATTATTTTTTTTTAATATGGTAGGTTCCAGTTAATCACCTGTAAAAAACAAACAAACAAACAACAACAACAACAAAAAAAACCCAGACTCAGTTTGCCTTTTCATTTATCTATAATCTGGGGCAACATTACTGAAAATCTAGAAAACCTGAGTATTAATAAGATCTTTTCTAGACGAGTTCCTCTTCTTGCTAGACACAACAGCTTTTCAACATTTCCCTTATTTTCAGGCAGTTTAAATGTAAATATTAGATTGATAAAGTCTATCTTTTGATATTGTATGGCATGCTAAGAAAAACATAAAAATGAGCTAAAATAAAGTTATGTCACTTGTCTAGATACATGATATGCTTGCATATATCAAAAGAAGAGTGGAACTACCAGGAAGAAGATAACTTTGCTGTCCCTTTTCACCACTGTCCTGTTCACTAAATCCATTTTGATAAATGTGATAATGTTGCTACTCCTGCAGGGGCCATGTGTTCACCAGGATAATTTTAGTCTCAGATGTCATTAATCAAGCATCTAGAACAGGCAAGACCAGACAGAACTGTCTCAAAAGGCAAAGGTTAGGTCTCTGAGGTGAAGTGGATTGTGAATATAAATATAATGCATTCATTTTAGGCACAAACAGACCGGACAGGCTCTCTCTGTGTGTGATAATGATGCTAAAGGTGGAGTTTCATTCAATGTGACTGCTGTTAAATAATTAATCACAACAAATTAATTTACATTCTACCTACACCTATTTTTTTGAACATTGAATGTGTATTTAAATAAGTTTTTGGCCACAGTGGCTTTTATTGACAGTGCAGGTTATGACAGGAAAACGGGAGAGGAGATGGGGGAGGGCATGCGGCAAGGACCACAGGCCGGGACTTGAACCTGCGCTGCCAGCTTTTTGGCTCGCGGCATGTATGTGGTCGCCTGCTCTACCACTGAGCCACCCCGGCGCCCGAATGTGTATTTAAACAGAAGGGATTTATTGTACACAGAATCAAGGAGTTTCCTTATACAACAACCACTGAAATAAACCGCCTTTAATGTCACAAACCAGAATAGTCAAGAGGGAAATCACACTCTGAATGTCCATAAAATTGTCAGGTGCAAGCACTTCCACTCAGTGCTGTCAGAGAAATGAGAAATATTAAAAAAAGAATGAAGCCCAGCTGATTTAAATTGCACTTTGCAAAGTTTAAAGTGTGAGCCATGTGGCTGGTTATGCAACGCAATCCTTAGAATAGTGGATTTTTAAAGCATTAAAAGCCAACAAAGCATTTCAGATCTTACTTGTCAAGGAGGAGATTAAACATTTCTAAATGCATTGTGACCTTTATAAAGCCAGCATTGCCTCTTCAGTAGATGCATGTCACTCAGACAACTTGAATGAGCAGTATTCTCACAGGCAGCGGAACACAAATTTGTTTTGATCTCTGATTCTCACAGCATATGGTCGACATGTCTTGGACTTAATCATGCCAGGAACCAATATGCTCTTCTTGAGCTGCGCAAGGACTGATGGTATGGGCTTACTGAAGCCTCTTTCCTAATGCCTTTTTTTTTTGGACGTGCTTAATCAAGCTTCTGGAATTTTCTGCTGACACTGCCTTCATATTAATGCTGTAGTACTTGGCTATAATAGTTAGAATACATAATATGAATATTACAGCCAAACACGATGACTTGGACATGACATTTTAATGCAAGTCTGTTCAAATCAATTTTATTTATATATAAAAAAAATATTTATATAACACTAAATCACAACAAACAGTTGCCTCAAGGCACTTTATACTGTAAGGTAAAGACAGCCAGAATGACCCCCTATCAGCAAGCACTTGGTGACAGTGGGAAGGAAAAACTCCCTTTTAACAGGAAGAAACCTCCAGCAGAACCAGGCTCAGGG
>JAVDPK010002964.1:571187-583262 GCA_034780415.1 Cichlasoma orientale
ACCGATTCCTTTTTCTTGGTTTTCCTTTTCTAATCGTCTGTTGGTCCCTTGTCCCCTAGACCCTCGGGACGTAACATCTCACAAAAGGTTACAGGCCATACAAATAAAATACACAACATTTTACATGTCTTTTCCTTTTTCAAACAAAATCAAATAGCAAAGCTCATTGCTGTTTAATGAATTTTTAACAAATACTATTTATTAACTATGAACTTATTTCAGGATGTATTACCATGAACATATTTTAACAGGGTTACACTGTGATCAGCTGACCCATGCTGCTGCTCTTTGTGGATTTACACAACTGAATTTAACAAGATATGCATGAACTCTCATGGCTGATTTCCCACCCCTGCACAGCATAAAGCTAGCATAAGAATAGAATTCTTAAATTTAATTTCCTGTCTACTAGCCTTGTTGTAACCAAACATTGACCATGAACACCACAGCTGCTCTGCACCAGTTCAACATAGTACTGTAAACTTCACCACAGTGCTGCAAGCTAAACAGTATAACTTGCTCTAAACTGCACTAAACTGCCTAGTATTGTCATGCATCCTTTAATTAACACAACACATACTTCAGTCTATTTTGCAAGATGTTAAACAACAAAACATCAGCAACACATCACATATAAATTCAGTGTCTGCTCCAAAAAAACTCTCAAACGAATGAGGACATTAGATGCAAACATTGAACTTCAAGTTAATCAAATGTCACTGAGCAGTCCTTACCTTTGAAAATAATCTCTCTTCTTCCTCTCCTCTCCTGTTATCATCACACATTCTTTTC
Source organism: Cichlasoma orientale (assembly GCA_034780415.1). NCBI lineage: Eukaryota > Metazoa > Chordata > Actinopteri > Cichliformes > Cichlidae > Cichlasoma > Cichlasoma orientale. Next base: position 571,980 of record JAVDPK010002964.1, read on the forward strand.
TCTCCCTGGGAAATACAGCAGCTGCACCGGTAGTTAGCAGACACATTGTGTGACAAACTGCACACAAACAGTTTGTGTGTTTGCTGATATTTATTGAGCTGTTGGAAACATTGCATTTGAAATTACCTGCATTTAAAAAAACTACTCCCTTTATGCTTGCTGCGGTTCTTTAGCACTAGCTAGATGCTCAAGTACCACAAATGTCTTAAACTTAAATTAATGAGCCTATTTTGAAAATATGAGGAGTATAACTTAGAAATATTTGTGTTATGTAGGGAGTAAAAGTAAAAGGTTCTAGGACTAATAAATACTCAAAGTATGGAAAACTGAAAACTCTACTTAAGTAGAGTAACCAAGTATTTGTACTTCATTACTTCCCACCTCTGTGCATTGCAAGTCTGAAGGTTTGAAGGTTGCTCTACATTTGCAGTATGAGATACACGTGGCTTGGAACAAAGTTGTCAGTAAAATAACTTGAATGCTTGACTCCTTAAGCATGTGAAAGTGAACACCTTCTATTTTCAGTGGTAGCATTAATGGTCAGTAGTCAGCACGTGCCTGTTAAAACTGACCCGAATGATCCAGTGTTAATCTCATTTGTGCTCGTGAGAGGAAAAGAAGACTCGGTGAAGGACTTGTATCCTTGAAATCCAATAAGCCACAGTCACTGTCCTTTTCCATTTAAACAATGTCTGAACAATAACCTACGTGAAAGAGACAGAGGCACCGGGAACAGCACTCACTGATTTATCACGCCTTCATCTTGAGATGAGTTTGGTCAAGGTGCCCCTGTCTGAGACAGTGCCCTTTACTAATGCTGCACAGCATCTAACAGAGGTCATATTTAACCATGTTTGCATTCTTAGAGATTTACCTTAATTAAATCATTTTTAAGGGGGTGTTTATTTCATTCACCAAACCAACACTAATGCATTTATCTTGACACGAAAACGGGCGACTTTCACTGCACTACGACACGCTAAATGAAATCAACTTTCTCTCACGGATACATGCGCTGTATCACATTGCTTCACAGTATTCAGCTGCATTCTGAGAGTGAACCTACAGTCACGGTGTGGGTGGGTGTACTGTATACACAGTGCAACTTCAACTCATAAGTGAAGACATCTGATCGACCTTACAGTTATTAACTCATCTCCCACACTTAGGAAGAAACTGCATTACCCTGCTGAACTGAGACATTCCACTATCAGAATTAAAGGGCTTCGTACGAATAAGACGGCTCGAACGCTGCCCTCCAGTTTTCTTTCCTTTTTTTCTTTAGCTCTGAGCAGGTGCGGGCTGCATGAGCAATGGATCAAATGCGCATCACCTTTAATTTTAAGCCCATGGGGGATTAAATTAGAGTTCTTGTGTTTGCATGGTATATATTGGACTGTATTAAGACCTGCAATACCTGGACTGTGTGCTTGTTCTTGCATATGCTGTAAGTTCTTAAAGACTGCAACTGAATAAACTCGTATAGAAATTCATGAACATCAACATGTCTTGTTAATTTGTCTAATCATATTTACTGTCTTGATGTAGGGGTTAAAGGCCTGGAGTGCTCCCTCCCTATGGATGGCAGACGTGTATCTCTTACCCAGCTCTCAAAGGACAGCTTCCGCGAGTGCCAGGCCACCCTGACTTTAACAGACCTGCTCATCATCATTTTCTCTGGCATCTCAGTGTCTGTGGTGGCCATTATGACCAGCTTCTTCCTGGCTTCAACTGTTCATTGCTTCCAGCGTTGGAGTAAAGGCACTAAGGGGGACGAGGAAGAGAGCGAGGAGTGAGGAGGACTCACTTTTAAAGAACTGCGTGGTCCTTCTGCTTCCAACAGTGAGAGAATATAGAAGACAAAGTGTGCCCCATGCTGTTTCCTTTCTGGTGAATATCCAGGACTGTTTAATGATAGGATCTTGCTCTGTTAGGGTTGCAGTTGTTTTCTTTGCACATGGACTTCTGAAATATGGCAATAAAAGACACTGGGAAGGAATGAGTCCTGTGAAAGGTTAGCGTGTGTGCTGCTCCACTCGCAAAATGCTATTATAGAGATCATATTTTTGGCTGTTAGCGCCTGTGGTCATTTATGGCCATTGGCTCTTGGCTCAGTGTTATAAGTCTACACAAATATGCCAAGACCTTTATAACAAAAAATAAATGGATAACAAAAAAAAAAAAAAAAAAAAAAAGAGGTGTTGCTGCAGTGTTGTCTTATTAGTCTTAGAGATACCAAAAACCTGTCAAAATTTAGTCATGTGGGACATTCAACCATGGGATCTGAAATTCTGTAATATGTCGGTGTGACCCTCAATGACGACTTTCATTGGGGCTTTATCTGTGTAGCTCAGAATGCTTGATCTCGATTTCATAAAAACAGATGTCATGTTGACCAATAACGTCGATAATTAACTGCCTATAACATGATATGCTGGCGTATCCTGCCATTTTCTTGATTCTCTACTGGACAGCCACACTCACTAACATTTAGCAGTTGTTCACAAGCACTGAAGAAGGCAAACGCTGTTGTTCCCTCTGCATGCAGAATTAGACTGTGGCATGGATGTCAGCTCAACAAGCAGGATTTGGGTAATTATGTACTGCAGGCAGAAAAAGCTTCCAGTGGGTCTACACATTCTAGCAGCAGCATATTTATTATATAATCACAAATTTATGTACAAAAAAAAAACAGTGTAAAGTAAACCAATCATAGAAATCAAGAGGATATACTATATGTTCCTTAGATTGATACTTGTGAACTGTGTAGAAAGAAATTCATAAAATATCAACAACATAATCAATTCAGTGAATACATTATGGCAAATACAATATAAAGATAGAATCTATGTAGAATTATTGTGTGAAATAATGCACTTTAACATCGTTTTGGCCAGCCCCTAATTCCAGCATATAGACTGGTACTGTGTTCATCTGCCAAAGGTTTAGACGGAGGAGAGATTTTAAGGATTTTGAATTTGTTGTTTCTAGTGAGGTAGACGTAGCTCCCGAATCAAAGCCAAATCACACCATACACACATTATACTTAAACAGTTCTAATCTCCAAAGATCTACATTTTGTTCCATTTTGTCTTACTCGGATTCATACACGGCAGTTTTCAACCCTGATTTTACCAGGAAGGTCGCTTCAAAAGAAATAGTGAACGAGGGTGACAAGAGTTTGGTTTCTTGAGGAATAAATGAATAAACATGTATTGATGTCTTTAAGATAGCCATCAGCTTGCTGTACCTTTATTGAACATTTTAATATCTTGCGCTAATGTTGCTGATTTGATACTAAAATCTCACATCAAAGCTCATACGGTTACATTCAAACTGCAGGCAAAAGCGGCACAAATCGGATCTTTTTGGCTCATTTGGTTCTTTTTTTCTTCCCATTGTGAAAAAAAACAACAACAATCAGGTGGAATTTCAACTCTTCATTTCTGAGTGAGACCACTATGTGGTCCTAAATATGTGATATTCACTGGTAAATATTACACCGCTCTTTGAGTAGCTGTAGTGGTGTTTGGGTTTGCACGCGTCTCCAGCTTTTACAGTAGCACCACGCTGTGCCACACACAGTGCGTGATAGTCGGTAAGGCGTTCTTCGATTTTGTTGTTGTTGTTGTTGGCAAACCACTGCCAGGTGACTTGCTAACACTTTCTGGCTGTAGCATTACATACTACAGGGAGCTGGCAGAAAAACTAGGAAGAATGTATATTTTAAGGCAAGGAATAGTTGCATAAACTATTTGATTTTCTAAATCTTTTTAATTGATTAATAGAATTATTTTTTAATAAATAAATAAAAAATCGTGACCAGGGTCTTCAAGTCAGAAGAATTTCAGTCTGAACAGTCACACCTGCAGTCGCACGTCTTTTACATCACTGCAAATAGCCCAGCCTTGTTGGGAGCCAATAAAAGCAGACCTTATGCACTCTTTCAGAGAGCAGATAAAGTTAAAAGAAGACCTGACTATCCTGACTTTTTGGTTTGAGTGAAGCCCAAAAGAAAGAAATTCAATTTCTTTCACATCATACTAAATTTTCGATTTTTGTATGATGTGAAAACACTGATTGCTGGAATATTTCATCATCATGCTGGCTCTCTTTTTCCTCATCCTTGTTGTCATATATGAATTATTTGGCTTCCACTGCACATCAGCTTATAAATGAAACCCTGTGGCCTCAGTGGCCTGCATGTTTACCTCTGTGCGGCGTGCTGCATATGACCTCTTTGCTTTTGTTTTTGTTTTGTTTTTTTGAAAATGTGGGTCAGTTCGGGATCGCGAGCAGTTCACACTGGAATTAGAAATTGGCTGTTTAAATAGTTTTTGAGCAGGTAAACAAACAGCAACCAAAACAAAAGATCAGATATGAGCAATGAATCCAAATTGAGCGCTAAAGCTTGCAGTGTGGATGTGGCCCTGCTGTGTGAGCAGTATCTATATTAAAACCAGCAACAGTGCAGCACATTCTAAATTTAATAAAGCAGTGCCCTGAATTTCATGGGTGTCTTTTTGCTACATTATTTGCATTTTGCATATTTAAATCCTCCACAATTACGATATGGAATGCAAAAAGCCGGACTCTTTATTCGCCACCCGAAGAGAAGGTGTATTGTACTGCTTCCTACATTCTTGTAAGGCATGAATAATTCAGCAAAAACTGAGATATGTAGCAGAAAGAATGTCAAACCTCTAAATGCAAACAAACAGCAGATAGAAAAAGAGCCACGAGCAAATAATCAGTGTTTCTGTGTGGTTAAAAAAAGATAAAAAGGAATTCCAAATGCCTCTGTCCCTTCTAGAACAAGTCACAGCCCTCAATGTGCAGCGTTTCTAAGCACATTCTGCAGAAACTGACAAAAATTTAATGTGGCCTTCTTTGTTTTTGTTATTTTCCCATTCATGTCGGCATCAATAAAAGCACAAAGGAAACTCCTATGATCCTGGTACACACTCATGAATTGTGTGTTTTTATCACACTGTTTGTTGGTACCAGCCTGTAATGTCACATTATGTTTTCATTAATGTGTTATGTCACATGTTGTGCTGAAAATGCCACATCCTTATAAACAATGTGATCTTTACTGTATGGATGTTGTTTATTTGACATTCACACCATCTAGGACACTATGAGGATACAGCTACTAGAAATATATATACAATGACCTCTAAATAAACCATCCAGTCACAACTGTAACCAGGCATGCCAGCAGGCCTGTCAAGCTTTGGATTTCTATATTGAAGTGGTGTGCGTGCTCTAAAAGATGAGCAGCAGTGCATATCTGCAGAGCACAAAAACAATACACACATTTACAGGTTTACAGGTTCACATCTTTTCAGGATTGCACTCAGCCAAGATTGCACTATATCTGAATTTAGAGTTCTAATGGTAGCGCCTCCTTCCTGCAATTGGGGATTTGATGCTCATCAGCTCCAGCCAAACTTACGTTGGATACTGCTACATTTGCCAAATTTATCTTCTTCTTTTTCACCACCCCTTCTGTCATGAAAAAGTCAAGCAGACTGAAAGTCTGAACAATTCATAGCATTAATCAAACTGCACGGCCAAGGGTGGTTTTCAGCAGTCAGCAAACATTTAAAGGTTTATGTAAGAAGAAATAACATTTTTTCCATTATAATAAAAGTCTGTTTTACAGGTTCCGAGTAGCTCTGCACACAACGTGCTGCTAATCTGAACATATCTCGTGCACATGTCATGGCGCTTGGTCTATTAGTATTATATCAAAAGCTGACAAACGCACATTTGCCAGCGAGCTATGAGAAGCATCATTTTCTATGTCTGTGTGCAGTCAAAGACCCAGTGCTTCAAAATTAAGTTAATGTGTGATTTAAGTCACTGTCATGACTTTAAACAGTAAAGCTGGATTGCAAAAATGGAAAGCTTGACAGGCTTGAAACAATCCTTTCTAAGTACAGTACTACTGCACTACTGCAGTACTACTGCATTTAATTCTGAAGTCTGCAGTTTCAGCTTCTTATGACAGCTTGGTCATTATTAATTAACAAGACGGGATATTGCTCACAGACAAAGGAACGATGTCCATAGTTGTAAGTTCCCATTAAAGGACTGTAGTGGAGGGACTTGTAGGAGCAAAAGTTTGTAATTGTTGATGAGCATATTCACATATTCAGAAAACAAATATAAACATTTCACTGCACAAGATCACCCAAATAGCTAATGAAAATTAAACTGATTGATTGGTTTTCCCTTTAAAAAACAAACTGCGTTCCTAACGAATAACAAGCGGCACAGACCTGAGTCAAGGAATCTGAGGGAGGCTTTTTATACATATCATTTCCAACTACTGTGTAGTTTCTGTATATTAACAATTTATTATGTTAGCTTAGTTGTTAGTTCACAGCATATGTTAGCATGACAGTTTCCTTTCCCTTACTCATTTTATTAAGTGACAATATCAGCACACTACAGCATGCACTGTTGAGTTATCTGCAGTCTAAGGTTCAGATTCATTTCTATTTTTCTATTGCGCCTTTTAAAATGAAACATTTATTTACAAAATCAGTCCCCGACATAAAGCCCTGCCGTTGTACACCCTGGAAAGCAGAGATAGCGGTGGCTGCTGTCCTACAACGTGTCTTGATATTGCTTCGAATACCAAAAAAACAAATAAAAACAAATCCCGTTATATTTTGTCAGATAAATGTCAGAGAGGCTCAGATCTAAATTGGGTGACAGAAGAGAGTGTGACAATGTTACTGCTGCTGAATGCATTTCCAAATGTCAAACAGACACTGTTAAACAGACCATATGTGTAGCTGTATTTTCATGTTTAGTTAAAAAAAAGTAATGATAATATAATAATTTTTTCTGTCCTCTGGTCTGTATTTGTAAAGACACTGTGTTTGTGTAAATACAGATTTTGAAAAAGGATATTAATTTGCTACTAATGAAATATGTTTAATTTTGCATATACCTCTGACACAGACCAAATTGTACTGGACAAGTAATAAAAATGTGAAAACATTGTCTGCCTGCACTCTTAAACAAAGCAAGGGGGAGGGCGTATTAAAGTAAATTATTATTTACTGTTTCATGTTTGATCAGTTATTTCATCTGGAGCAGCACGTCACTGCAAAAGCGCTAGAATTTTTCTGTTGCCTTAATAAGATTTATGGTTAAATATCAGTAATATTTTCCTTCAATCACATGCTGTCTTCGGCGGAAATGTGATTCTCTGCAAAAGCTAATATCTGTGTTTAAACTATCCCATAATAATTGTGAATCTCTGCCTCTCGTTCGCTGGATTCGACAGCTTTCCTCTTGTCACAGCAGCAAATGAGTGCGGCTCATCTGTAAACACTGCACAGTGTGTGATTTCACACAGCACTGTTATCACACTGCAGGTATGCAAATGGCTGCACTATTTTTGGAAAGGGTGTTAGAGAATTAGAGACTTTGGGGGGGAAAAAAATGACATACCATATGCTTGCATAACAAGTATCCAGCTTGTTCAAGTTCAATATCTGCGAGCGTGAGCTTTATGCATTTGGACAATTGTGCAATATGATGAAAGGATAAAAACTCAGGATGATTACTCAACGTGCAATGCAATTCCATACTTTTACTGCTTTTTTTTTTGCAGCATTCTTTGCTCTATATGCACTGCACAAAGAAGCTAATTCTTTGGATGACAGAGGTTTGTTTTTCAATCCCTTGTGCTCATAACTCGTTTTTCCATATTTTCCTCAGCATGTGCCTTTGTCGTGTTCTCTTGTGAGAACATCTTATGCAGCCTAACACGATAGTGCTTTTCTAAAGACGTCTGGAGTTGAGAATAATGGGATAAAAACAACCCTTAGGGCATGTAATGCTAGCTTGACAGAAAGCAGGCGGATGGTACACTGCAGAGAAGAATGAGCTACGGATCATTTAGCGTGATTCCAAACAGGAATTGCTGCATTGGATACAGAATAGAATGCAGGAAAGACTTGTACATACTACGTTCATGCATCGCTGAAAAGAAGTGCTGTGAAGGTGGTCGTGATGAGGATTCTCCTGCAACCATTTACCTCATTTGGTTGTCATGGCTACACAGCCGGAGGCCCGAGCTCTTGGACGCCGAGGCGGGAACGGGGAGAGGGAGGGATGCTGGGAAGCTTGGCCCTCAGTGTGTGACTGCCTCGCCTCTCTTCCCATGCATCAGCTAACTGGACCTGGCATCTAAAAAGAAAAAAGCAAGGATGTCTGCAGCACTGTGGCCCTGGAAACCCGTGTTTTTTTTTTACTTTCACAACACCCCCACCCCCCCCCACCCCCCCAAAAATAACATGGAGCTGATAGGTTAGATAAAGCTATCATCACTTATGCATCATCACTGGAGTATGTTAATGCCATCGAACGAGAAAAGATTACTGGCCTCTTCTGACAATAGTAGCAACAGTTTCACTACATGTTGCTGTGAGTAGGCTATGAGAGTAGGTACGGTTTGAACAGTTAGAAAAACTGGTCACCTCATAACATAAAATGGCTTAAAGCACAAAATAGAATTAATTAACAAAGTAACAGAATTGTTGGCATGAATTTACACACACACACACACACACAGAAGTAGGTGACTTTTTTTTTGGAAAATAAATATTTGTGTATTTTTTTTTTTAATACCTCACTCTGTCTCTCGTTACTGTCTGTTCTTGACCTACAAAGACAGGAAGTGAGCAGGACAGAAAAGAAAGTAAGCTAACCCCCAGAGAGGAAGCACTGAATGAATAATGGTCTGGTGACTTACAGTGGGGTTAGGGTTTTGGGAAGGAATGGGCGGCAGAGGGTCAGGTTGCAAAGTTCAAAGGAACCCTGTGTGATCCGTTTCTCTGTTGGTGTAACTGATGCTGAATGTTCACAGAGTTCACAGAAGTGGGGATTTAGTGGAGATGAGCGTGACAGGGACGATGGTTGGTGTTGGATTAAGTGTTGTGGTGTCTCCTCATGTTTTATCCCCCTTTGCTCTTCACTTTAAGGCTCATTACATATCTCCTTTTCCTTTTTGTGAAAATGAAACTTGAAAAATTCCTGTCTCGTAGTGTTGAATTTCAAGGATTAAAATTGATTTGGATCATAGTAAAAAAAAAAGTGTATATTTATATTTATTGTCATAAAATACAAACTTGTTGTGGTTCCGTTTTCTAAGAACAGTCAGCGGCTGTTTGAAAGATTGCACTCATCAGAGGATTCCCGAGATACAGACACTATTGTACGCACGCACTGCAGCTCTGAAAATTACTCAGCTGAGATTTGCCAAAATTGCTGGATAACTAAAATGTCTGATGCAATTTGATTTCACATTAAACACTCTTTTTTTTTTTCCTGCCAGCTTCATAGTACAAAGTGTTTCTGATATCCAGTTGTGAGCATGTCAGAATAATGCAGGTAATTTTTTTTTTTTTTTTTTGGTGAATTCACAGTGAGGAAGTGGGCGTCTTGTGCTCCACCTCCCGCGTGTTCTACACGGGCGGCGGTCTCGGCTAAACCGGCTTCACACTCTCAGGACTGAAAATGTATGGACTGAACTGAACTGTTTCATGTACTGAGACTAACCTGATTATAGTGATATTGTGTGGAATTCATGTGTGAAAACGGCTTAAAAAAGAATGATCAGAATTGAAGCACCAGATGCAGATAGATCCTGATATTAATCCCCTGATGACATCATTAGTGTTTTCCCCCTCTACTTTAGACGGCTCCTTCCAGAGAAAAAGACGACATTATGCAACTGCCCGACAGACTGGAAACTACTCCTCTTGATGAGTAAGCTGACCCCTGTGTGTAAAATATCTCATGTGCTCTTTTAGCATCAAGTCTCATGAAACCCACCACCATGATGTGCACATTTCTGACTCTGGTGCACCCCAGTGGTAAGATGAAAAATTATGTGGTGAACAGCAATTTGTACAGCTGCTACTCTCGGCAATTTTAGCACGATTCTCTGCCACCTGATGTCCGTCCTTCCATCCTCCATTCTCATCTGCTAAATAAACCAAACAGTACGCCTAAATTTGAGCAAAAATAGCGCTATTGCATCTCATCTTTTCTGCAACATAATGTCAGAAAACTCCACAGTGTGGTGATGATGTGCATTTGCCACTGCCCAGTCACACTTTGGCAGAAGCTTTGAAATATCATTCAAAGCAGAGAGGGTGAGAGGTGAATCGGGGACAACGCAGCCGTGGGCAGCCATGAGCATCAATGCATACTCCTGGCAAACTACTCATCTGCTGCACCAAAACACAGGCTGGCAGGCTGGCTCAGTCAATTACCCTCAAACTGTATTCTTTGTATAGAGGAAAAAACATATACATCTGATAATATTGATGATGAAACAGTGACGAAAAGAATGATGAAAGTAATGCTACTCCCCTTTTTTTTTTCATTAAGAGTGCAGTTCTATTATGCACCATTGTTAAAATCAAAGTCTTTCAGACGGATCAGATTTATCTGTTTTGTTGTTTTTGAGGTATTACGTGGTGATGAAAGCAGTATGCATTCACTCTCTGTACGGTCAGCAGAAACAGATGCGACTGAAGAGTGCGAGGTATCCGTTTACTTTATTTTTTCCACTCTATTAAATGTTTTTTTTTTAGTTCTGAGAAGTTACACCACAACAAATAAGACCAAACAAAGTACCAAAACAGCTGTGTAAAAACTACTCATTTTCACCATTTGCGCATAATAGAAAACAAATGCTTACTGTAATCACCCAGTGGGGGTTGATATCACCCTGTGATTGATGTGAGCTGAACTGGAGAAATTAATCCAGTGCAGCAAACACATTAAAGATGAATGAGGGGAAGAGTAAGCTGGTAGAGCCGAGTGGCAGGAGGGAATGGATCTTAGCATCGCTCAACCTGACTCACTTGGGGCTTAATGAGGTCAATATGTACCACATTAATCAAATTCTTTACAAAATACTACATTTGTATGAAGCACCACTAGTGGTAGCTGATACTTTTATGGCTCGCAGTCAAATTGTGCCAACAGAAAAACAAGGCTGGAAGCAAATAAATTCAGTATTTCAGCCTATCAAAATCTGGATGCATCTTCAATTACTAATTTAACATGTTTGCAATATAATACGTGTCCTACATGGAACAGACCGAGGCACTGAAACAATATACTCCAACTGAAGGATTGCAATTGGAGATAAATGCTTGTCGTGCATTATATATATTGTCAAGTGAGTTGAGATCTTGATAGCATATAGCCGTAGCCTGGTACTGTGTGGATAATCATAATGTA
>JAVDPK010002964.1:583362-610171 GCA_034780415.1 Cichlasoma orientale
TAAATTATGTCCCTAGGGCTTATTTTCCTAGCCTTTAAACTAAACCTGGTCTGTAACAAGTAGCTCAGATCGCTTAGAGGTTAGCCGCCAAAACTGACTGGACTGAGCTTCAGGCCCATCTGCGAGAAGCCTCTCTGACTGGAGCACTGGAGAACGGAGGAAGCTGGACAGATGTCAGGATTAACGGTGGTAAGAGGCCAGGCGAGTCACCTCGACCAGCTCTAAGTAGCGTTGCATTGAATTCAGTTGGGGTAATACTCCGCTGACATTGCAGCCAGGACCCTATGAAACGGAGAGAGCTGCACACAGGGTAACCTGTGCACCTGTGGGATCTATCACTATATATATATATATATATATATATATATATATATATAAGAGAGAAGAGCTTATTTTAGAGGTATTCTATGAATAAATATAGACTTCCATATGGCCTACTTAGAGCTAGAAGATGGATTAGGTTGTGAGTGCATAAAATTGTTGGAAAGCAGATGGAACAGAAAAAAGAAGACTGGAGACAGACTACATTTGTTCTCCTTCTGGCTTCACTCAGTGGTGCATCCTCACTGTTTACAAACCCTTTCACAACATCATGAATGTCAAGGTTGCAAGAGTGCTCATTTTTTGGCAACGGGGCTGTTCTCCCCGTGAAGTCGCACACAATGGGATGAATAGTTGCTGATGGACAAACAATGAGACCTGTGCTCATGCTTCAAAAGTTTCCTGCTGGCCTCTGCGCTCACGTACCAACAAAATAAACAGTGCAAATAAAGAGTATAAAGAATAAAGAACCAGTTAGAAAAGTCAGCTTTGTTTGTTCTCCTTCAATGGAACAGTTAATACAGGCCCAGTGAGGGGACGGGCTGGTGGTAGACATTTAAAAAAAAACAAAAAAAAACCTCAAGGACTTCATTAGGGTGTCTAAATGTTTCCATAGTGTGTCTGGAGGTGATGATACGGATGAATGGTTTAATCAATATCTGGTGCAACAGTATCTGTTAATTCATGCTTGACAGTGATAAAACAGTCTGCAGTCAATTGGCAGTTTGCAAATCAAATAAATAAATCACTTCATAATAACAGTGCCAGTATGTCCTGGCTTGGTGAACTGTTTGTACATTAATCCCGCAGGGGAAATTAAAAGGGTGTTAAGACGAGATATATGAATGATTACACACTTAATTCTAATGGTTAATTATAATCAATGCACAAGAGCCTCTATTGTTAATTGCTTAATTAACAAAATAGACTTTTCTCCACTTTCATCATGACAACACAATAAAAGCCTATCAGTCAGGGTGTGTGTTTGTGCGTCGGATCATTCTAGAGTGTTCATTACGTGGTGGAGAGTGGTGTCATTAAATCAATGCATCCTCTATCGCTAATTGCAAGAAGCTGACTGACAATCATTTTTCATGTTGAAACACAGCATGAACGTTAATGATTGTGTCAGTAAAATACTCCTTTATTAACTGCTGTTAAAGGTTAGCAATGAACTGTAAAGCATATTTTTAAGGCCTGCATGAATGGTGCCTGACTTTGAATCGAGGGTATTGCTTTCAAATTCTGTTTGTAGGTGATTTGATGTCAAGTTCAAAACAGATTCGGGGAGGTCAAACAGACCTTTTATTTTATAAAATATACAAAGATAAAAGACAGACTTTCCTTGAATAATGCACATATTAAAAAAATATCGGAACACTTCACTTCAGATTAGTTTAAGATCCACCACTCGCTGATTATGGCACTGATAGATTATAAAGCCTGATGAGCTCCTAAATCCTTGTGGCACTCTGTGTGAGTGATGGAGACGGTATACAGAGAAGGAAAAGGATGAGGGGCAGGCAGGAGTCCAGATGTGGAGGTCTGCCCATCTCAAAGAGGGCTGGAGGAGAGCAGATGGTACACTCTCTGCTCTCACAGGCATTGCTGAGATTAGTTGATGTGAGAGGGGCCAAAGGACTGATGGGGGCCATTGAGGGAAGTCCACATCTGTTTGGATTATCCAAGCAGGGAGGAAGCTGCAGGAGAGACCATGCATCTCTCTCTAGACAGGGCTGACAAGAATAACAGAACACCTGACTATTTACACTTGCAAACAGCTAGCCTGGAGCTAGAATTTAAAGACAGGCTGAAGAAAATGTGGCAAGGGAGACGACTTATTTTTGTAATTTTGCGCTACAGCCACTGTTGAATTCAAAGTATTCGGACACATGCTTGCTCCGAATACAGGAGTTTTAGGAATAAGGCAGCAAACAGAGCTAAATATAGCAAAACCTTTAAGGCTCATGCTGACTCATGTGCCTCAAAAAAGAAAAGATGCTGTGTCAAATGTTAACTTCCAGGTCCGTACCCCTTTCTCTGCAACACTTTCATTTAAGGCATGGTTTCAGCTCTGGGCGATTGCTCAGCTAATTGGAACCGGTTAATATGAGACAGTGCTCGCATACTCAGCAATCACTGCCAGTTATCCTAAAGTGAGGAAGACATGATGCCCTCCAGGAGCAGACAGGTTGTCACCATGCACAAAGGCGTCTGTTTATGATTGGTAATGAGAGCTGAATTGGCATTGTTAAGAAATTCTGCTGTTGTAATGAGAAAACGGTTTGAGTCAGTTACTGTCAGTGGCACTCAAACGCAAGACAGGGGGTGATTATCATTTTTTAAATAGTAAATGTAAATTATTAATTTCAAATATTACCCTTCTCTAACTCCGCATACAGGTGTCTTCTTGAAGTGCCACCTCCAACTGTCCGAGCACCCTGCTCCCAAGTGATGATGTCGTAGATACTTGTGCTATCATTTATTTGTGTATTGTATGACATACATACATAAATGAGCAGCAGAACCCCGGCCCCGGGTGCTTCTCGCATACTCATCTCTCCTAATTAGAGAATAAATCTCAATGCCATTTCCCTTGCGAGCTCATGGACTTTATTAGAACACGATGATAGCGTGAGGCTAACCAAGTTTCATCCATACATGAGATATTCCCCCGTACAAAAAGAAGCAGAGCCGTCACAGTGTCACTCATTCTACAGGGGCTGCAGCGGGAAAGACGAGAGATTACTTTGGGTGATTGGAGTATTAAGATTAAAATGTGACTTAAATAATGAAGCAATGTTCAAAAAACAATAGCCACCCGAGATGATACTCTAATGATTCCATCTCGCAGAGAAACCGATATGCACGCTGTAACGGAGAATCCCGCCACTGCGATGCTTTGTAACTGCTCAGTTACTACGACTCTTTTAACTGATGAAATGCATATGCTTGACCTTGACAAAGGAAACAAATCCAATAACATCTCAGTGAAACAGTGCCGCACGTATACATGCTATGTTTTGGAGCTTGGGTGAGAGATTTCTGAAAGCAGCGACTTCTAAAGTGCTTGATAAAGAGGGAGGACTCTTTGTCAAAATTTGTTAAAGTCTGTGCGCTGCACTGTGTACAAAATTGTGCCCAGACGCTGACTCGACTGAAGCGGTTGTCAAAACACATCATAATTATGATCTGACAAAGTATAAAACTACATTCACAACTAACAGAAAGGCGGCTTGAACGACGCTGTTTTGTTCTTTACAAATGACTGCAATTGTATAAATCATTAAAACTAATAGCAGCCGCTTTGGATGGGTCCAAACACATCTGAACACTAAGTGCACAAATCTGAAATGACTGCGATAAAAACTGCGTTTAAAGGTGAGCCATCTCCGGGACGTAGCATTGTTTTGAAAATAGCGCATCCTCGACTCAGACAGTCAGATTTATAGAGCTTTTAGTTGGAAAATTGTCAAACTAAAAGGTCACAGGCTGGGTTGTTTATTAGTGGTCCAATAACAGATAATGCTCTTAAAAGGTTAAACTCACTCATCACTGCAAACCTCAAATTAAGTAGAAAACAGCTACTGATATTTTGTGATGAGCTGGCAAGCATCTTCGTAACAGACAAATTGCATTCTGTGTTTTTACTACTCTATTATGTGGATCTTTAGCCATCCATCCTTGTTGAATTCAGGGTTGTGTGGAGGCTGGTGCCTAATCCCACAAGTGGTCAGTCTGTCACAGGTCCAACACATAGAGCCAGACAAGCATTCACACCTGCAGCCAATTCAGAACTGAACATTCAAGTCTTTGGACTTTGGGAGGACGTTGAAGCACCCAGAGAGAGCCCCTGCAGGCACAGAGAGAACATGCAAACTCCACACAGAGAGGCTAGCTGTTGGATTCAAATTCAGGACCTTCCAGCTCTGAGGTGACCGTGCTAACCACTGCACCACTATGCTGACTGTATAGATTTTTATATGCCATAATGTAGAAATTATATAGGCTGTACAGATATTATAGAGATTTTTATGTGTCACAATCCTTATACTTATCATGCAACCTTGTATCATGGAGATAATACTTGTTAATAAAATTTTGAATGTGTTTTACATCACTGGGTAATAAGGTTTGGTCAGTTTTACATAGAAGTTTGAAAATACAGTTTTATTACATAGTTATAACATATAATCCAGCAAATATTCAATGATCTGATGAATTTCATGTGTGTTTGTGTTTGCATTTGTATTGTATATGTGCTATTATATAATGAAGTGGGACAAACATCTGTGGTGCATGGCCTGACATGAAGCTGACTCTCACATGCAGTTTATATAAGGTACATTTTCTCTGTGTGTGCACCGTAACACTCCTAATATTAAAGTATTTAATTAACGTTACTCCACGATGATTGAGGGAGTGAGTCAGGATCTCCATCTAGTGATAATTCAGTGTCACTGCATTTAGAAGTCCCCCCGCCCCCTTCATTTTTCATCAGAACATTAAAAAAATCATGGAGTCAGCTGTCAGAATAGATCGTAATCCTTTTCTTTCTTCAGAGTGCCCTTTAACTTTGCTGAGATCCAGCTGAGATTAGAGTACTATCCCGTTCCATCAGCTCACTTTAGATCTGTGATTTACCCTTCCTCGTGCCAGAACAACCTTGGGATAAGCAGGTTTGGAAAGCACCCCCCCCCCAACCCCCCAACCCCAAATGACGTTATACTCTTTACTTGAAATAGCTGCAAAATTAACCTGAAATTAACGTGAGAAATTGCACTCGTCTTATCCTTCAGCATTAATTTTGTTGATGCATTTCTAATGACAGTTTGAATGGGCGCTTTCACCATCAAATACCAGCTTGAGCAAAATCTGTTATAAAATAAATTAGCATGAGGTAAATACAATCCCAAAACTGTTGGAATGTTGTGTAAAATGTAAATAAACATAGAAAAGAAATGTTTGAAGGGAGACTTTTCTTAATATTTCAAGAAAAATATTCTCTGGAACAGTTGATACAGGGTCATGTTTACCACTGTGTAGCATCCCCTCTTCTTTTAACAACAATACGTAAATATCTGGAAGCTGACGAGACCAGCTGCTGGACTTTTGGGAGAGGAATGTTGTCCCATTCTTGTGTGATAAAGCGGATTCTAGCTGCTCAGCCGTCTCGGGTCTTCTTTGTTGTAATAGATGCAGTATAGAGTCTTGCTGAAATGTGCAAAGCCTTCCCTGAAAAGTCATCTGTATGGGAGCATATGTTCCTCTAAAACCTGTATATACCTTTCAGCACTGATGGTGCTTTTCCAGATCTGCAATCTGCCAATTCCATAGGCACTAATTCACCCCCGTACCATCAGAGATGCAGGCTTTGAAATGAGCGCTGATAACAAGCCATATGGTCCCTCTCTTCTTTAGCCCGGAGGTCGTGGCATCCATGTTTCCCTGCCAAAATTAAACATTTTGATTCAGCTGACCACAGAACAGTTTCCCACTTTTGCCTCAGTCCATTTGAAATGAGTTCTGGCCCTGAGATGACAGTGATGTTTCTGGATTATGTTCAAATGTAGCGATGGGAACTGTTAAGGTTTTATTGATACCAATGCCATTAACAAATCTGCTTAATGATCCGGTTCTTTACTGATAAAGTATACTTACAGAGATTTTCAGCATCAATACAACAACTTTATTATCTAAAATCCCAAACAGAATAGTGCCTAATGCTAGAGGTGGCATCAGTCTCTCAGTCAACATCTAAAAATGGAGGAAATGAGAGAGTAGTTGCATGGCATTCATTTTAATTCGAGCTTTCTTAGTCAAAAAAAAATTGTGTTCGGGATCTAAACAGATGAGCACTCGTGGTGCACATGCATAGAGTGCCAAATACATGGCGCTCCTGGAAGTGAATCCCATGCTGTACAGAAAGATGTTGCTGGTGTTTCCATCCCAGTTGAAATAATCATGTTACATTATAACTAGTACTGTTATCAACTTTCTTCTTGAAGCACTGCTTTGGACCGCTTCATCCTCTCTGCCATGACTGCTTTTTTATGCACTGGCCCCGCACGTACGACACTCTTGATTTGCAGTCAGTGTGCACTGCCGGCTCTTGCAGGCATCTATAATGGCATCAATAATCTCAGACACCAACGATTCCGATTGCTTTTGGAAAATTTGGAACCGGTTCTCAAGTGGCGCCAGCGTTCAGTTCCATCCCTGTTCACACACGACTTCTTTGTTGCACGATAGAGCGTTAACCTGCGTTTGCGGATAGCGCAGCAAACTGTGTTCACAGACAGCGATTTCTGGAAGTGTTCCTGAACCCATGCAGTAATTTCCATAACAAAATCATGTCTGTTTTTAATGCAGTGCCTCCTGAGGGCCTGAAGATCACAGGCATCCAGTATTCATTTTTGGTGTTGCCCCCTGTGCAGAGAGCTTTCTCAAGATTCTTGTAATCTTTGATAATATTATGTCTTGTAGATGATGAGATATTCACAGTCTTCACAGTTTCACATTGAGGAACATTACTCTAAAATTATTCCACAATCTGTAGATGTAGTTTTTTGCAGATTGGTGGACCTTTACCCATCTTTCCTTCTGAGAAACTCGGGTTCTCTAAGAAGCTCTTTCTGTACCCAATCATGTTACCGATCTGTTTCCAGTTATCCTAATTAGATGCAAAATGTTCCGACATCTGTTTGCAGCACCAGTTACTTCACCAGCCTTTTGTTTTTTCATCCCAACTTTGTAAAAGTGTGCCACTGCCATCAAATTCAAAATGAGCTAATACTTCTCTGAAAATGGAACATTTTCTCAGTTCAGTCATTTGATGTTTTCTGTGGTAAATAAAATATGGATTTATGAGTGTTGCAAATCTTTGCATTCAATTTTTATTTATATTTTGCACAATATCAGAATTGGGGTTGTAAATAAGAGCGAACGTGCATTCCTTAAAACATTTTTGAAGGGTCAAAATTACTTTCTATTTTTCCTTGCCATTTTTTTATTGCCTGGAACACACTGCAGTTTCTGTTTCTTTGATGAACTGATGAACTTTGATGAAAAAGATCGTTCCTTTAAAAAGTAATAAAATAAATTATAAATAAGCGTCATCCACATCTGAGCCATTCTGTAAACATACTTTATTATAACTAAATCTCTGAGTTCTTCCACAGAGAATAAACTGGAAAGGTGATGATAAAAGCATTGCTGAGAGCACATAACTATTGTAAAAGGTTTTAAAGACAGCACATAAGGATACATTTTCCTGTTCACTGGAGCAAACAATTGGAGAGTAAAATTCATTTTGATATAAAAGCTCAAGCACGCTATAAGTCCATAAAAACTGTCTCTCAGCCACTCTTAAAAGAGCCGGTGCTATATTTAACATCTCGGTGACGTCTCAATCACCGGCCTGGGTCTTTTAGTTATTTGGTTCTGTCTTTAAAAAGGAGTCACTTCTTTTCACAAATGCAACCAAGGAACCAAGGATGATGGGTTTTCAAACAGAATTTTTTCCCCCCTAGTAACTCCACTAGTCGCCGGGGAGAATTAAACAAATTTAAAGTGAAAGTACTTTGAAAAAGAACAATAATTTTCAAAAGTGGATTTAAATCTCCAGCGTTAGATCATAAAAGAGAACAGCACCCCCCGCAGAAACACGGGGCCTTTTTTGAGCCAGTCTCAAATCTGTAATGATATAACTTCACCACATGGGGGTGCAAAGTCATCATGTTTTAGGGTGGCGGCAGTGAGTGTGAAATTTGATGCTGCTCTCATTCAGATGCCTTTGTTTACTTAATTTCTCTCTTGTCTGGATAGTCAGATCCGTGATCATTTGCATTAGAAATTTGTCTCAAATATTCTTTGTAAAATACAGAATCTAAGCATCCTGTGTTTTACACTTACAAGCTCCCACTTTTGCAAGTGGAAAACAGGAAAGACCCTGCCAACAAATTAGCTTTCCTTGTTAAAATTCCTTACCATAGCATTTAATAGAAATCCAATTTTCAGGGGGACATTTTAATACCTATAAATCCCTCAGGCTCCCTCACTGGTATTATAAATGGTGGACAACTAAGGTGAGGATATTGAGTGTAATGGACTTTATTAGGCAAAATTCATGGGGGGAGGCTTGCCAGTGCCTCTGGAGCCCTGTCTGTCTTTAAGCCTTTATAGTGCCAGTGCTAATGTCTGGTTCTCTGCCAGCCTCTCTGGCCTGAGCTCACAGAGGCTCAGGCTGAGTGGAAAAGTCCACTACTTTAAGTGCCTGAGCAGCAGTTAAGAGTTCAGAGTCAGATGCAAAGAACTACAGTTCTTTGTGACATTGACCCTGACTTGGTGGCTTATGAGTCATATTTTTTGTGGAAAAAGCAGCATAATTGAGGAGAAACACGCCACAGCGCTGGAATCTTCTTGAGTTTAGGTTAGCATCTAAAAAAAAGATCTCTCGGGAAGTGGGTGCAAAGTCGGTAACTGGAAAAAGGCTGTAGATGCACAGAAGCAAAAAGAGACTGTGAGGATGTACATCTAATCATGAAAGTCTTGTCTAGGAGGAAGGATACTTTCATTCATTCATTCTCTATTACCACTACAGCTGCAGTAATAATGTAGGAACATGAACAGTTTCAGTTTTACCCTTTTCTCGTGTAATTTCGTAACCTTAGCCGCATATTTCCCCTCAAAACTTGGTGGAAATCAGAACAAAGAAAGAGAAAGAGGAAATTTAAACTCACAGTTACTATGAGGCCAAAAATCAGAGGAACCGATACTAGTCATACTGTCATTATGTATTATTCAGCAGTCTAATCACTGAAACTGCATCATGCTCTGTGTTCAAAATGATGCTGTTTACTGAAGAAAATCTGTAAAAGAAACTAGTCACTGTTAACATTCACTGCAGGTGTAAAGAAGAAGAAAGAGAGCCATAAACTTCAAAGGCCTTTCCTCTTAGTGTGAAGAGTAAAAGGAGTTAACTAGGTGACTCTGTAAGGGAGGGGTTGGTGGTGTAGAAGGGGGAGGAAAGGAGGATGGGAAGCAGGAAGAGGTGGGGGTGCTGGGGAGTGATACTCCTCTGGAAAATGTATTGGTCCAGTTGGAAAAACAGGTCTCAAAAAAATAGAAGAGCAGGAAAATTTAGGGGTGAGGGGAACCGGAGCTGTGGCCTGTAGATGAACCCATCGGGGACTTTGCTTGGTGGGGTCATTCCAAGTTCAGGTCTTTCCCTTGCTGACTCTGCGAGAGTGGAGGAGCTGTCCATGGCTGAAGGGGCCTGCTCTTGACGGCCTCCAGCCCCTGCTGTGAGCCCCCCAGGGGCCCTGTAACACAAACCCATTTCCAGCAGGAGTTCTGTGGGGTGTGTGGGGAACGGGGGCATGCCCTGGGTAAATGGAGGTCATCCTGAGGATGGGAGGGTGAGGAGAGCCACCTTCTCTAATAAATATTTTTTCTGACATTCAGATGACGCTCTCATCCCTGTTTGTCTTTCTAAGGCCTTGTGTTACTATTCTCACTGGACGTGGTGAAAGCCCTGCGATATGAAAAGCAAACTGTGCAGTCACACCGGGAAAATAATCTCTCAATAAGGCGAAATCGAGTAATATAAGAGAAACCGAAAGCTGTTTCTTGTTCCATAAACCCACCATAAAAACACTCATGGCTCATTCAACCTTCTTGACTTCAGAAATGCCTGCTCATGAGCAAACTTCAAATAACACAAAAACCAGGTGGATGTGATAACCTTCGAAAGGGAGTAGAGGCATATAAAGGCTTTTTGAAAAAGACAAATGACAGACAATCTATCACTTGACACTAACAGACCAAACAGCAAGTCAGGGGTGGCCAACTAATCAGGCAGTTTGCACAGGCAGCACAGCATGGGCCCTTTGAGTGGATAAGTGGTCCCTCCCATAATGTCAAGAGTAGAGCTTGTACCAGGGGTGAGGGAAAGGTTGGCAGGGAGTTAATGAGATGACTGGTGGGGTGATCAGCAGAGAGAGGTTTGCAGACCTATGACACGACACAAGACAGGCATTGATAGAGATGGAATAGTTTCCAGATTTATGAAGTGTTTGTTTATTGTCTATCACATCAGGTGGCCACAAAGACATACAAGTCAAACCGCAGCCCGCAGCATCGGTTAATCTGTTTGCTGGCATTTTTGTTTTGCAGCCTTTTTACTGCCACTTATCACCACTATTACTGCCACCTAAAACTACCAACCTGGAATATTGAATCATAGGTCACCATGTGCATAATACTGAAATACATCCTGAATCATCATATTTCCTGTGCTACATGACCAAAATAACTGAGGGCTATGTTGAAACTGCCAATGACTCACTGACTGAGGAAAAACACTGTAATGCTATCCAGAGAGGAGCCGGTCCACATGAAGTCTTCTGCTCTTTGCTCGCAGATGAAAAACAACCACTGCAATTCACTCCCAGTGACTGCGGGAGAATCTTTTACATTTATATCAGTACTGATGAGATTTCTCTCAAAAAACAAAACAAACCAAAAAAAAACAAACCAAAAAAAAGTATTTACAGTAGTGCCAGAATCATTGCTCACCTTATACCCAGATGCATAGCATGGCTTTGAAATTTTTCAGATCTGTTGAAAATTTGCACCTCAGATGGCAGCGCTTGTTAATAATGGATCACACCTGCATTGTTCTTAAAGGAAACAGCTCAGAGTACTTTTTGTCCCAGTTCCACCATATTCTGAATTTTGCCCAGGGCTGCAATGCAGTGTATGAAGCGATCAGCAGCACAAGAACATCATTTTATGACGTCATTAAAAAATCTTGCGTGGCAACACTGAGATACTAAGATGGAAAATGGAAGGTTTGAATTATAGACATTTTCTTTTACAATTTAGGGAAAATACAATATTTTTGCAAAGGAAAGTTCATATTGAGGTAAAAAAAAAATGTAAATATAAATATGCATAACATAAGTTTTAGTCACTTCAGCCTATTCTAGTATTTATGTGACCTACTTAACTAACTAATAAGTTACTCTTTTAAAAGTAAAAGTTCTTCACTTAGAAAAATATTTTCATGGGACTAGTTTACTCCTGTACTTTGAAAATAAGTAGTCACTTTCTACACTTTCTAGTATTGCAGTTTTTTATTGTATTATGCTTTGACCCATCCACGCATCAACAAAAGCACGACTTTAATACTGCAGTTTGTTGTAGAGGAGTAAACAAAATTAGGGAGCAATTGAATTGCAGCTGATAATATCTACATTTAGCAGCAGCAGCAGCAGCAGCAGCAGCAGCAGCAGCAGCAGCAGCAGCAGCAGCAGCAGCAGTTCCACCTGTGTGATAGATTCTTGTGTTGCAGTCTTTGTGGTTTAAATGTGTCGAGGAGGCGGCGTTTCGCTCCTTTTTGCTTTGTTTTCTTGTTTAACATCTTGGCACTCCAACCTGATACGATGCAAAACATATTTTTTCAAGTGATTATTCATTCGAACGACAATGTCCGTCGTTTGTAAGCTCTCAGTATGAAAAGTAACTAGCAACTACAGATGTAAATAAAATGGATAAATGTAGTAAAGGGTTCAGTTTCTACAAGTGAAATGCAGGTACCTGAATGCAGGAAAGTGTGTACTGTGTGTACTGTGTACTGTTTCTTCCTGTGAACTCAAACAGAAAAAGCAAAGGTGTACTGCTTTTTTGTCCGCATTATTCAGTTTCACTTATTTCCTTCCTTCCTCAAGAACTAATTTTGTTGTATTGGAAACTGCTGTTTGCTGCTGATATGTTCTGTGTCAAAGGAATTTCCACAACCTTGATGAGGACGTTAGGGTGTGTAGTAATTAAGGACATATTGTCTCCATTGGTAGGACTGCAGGTCCTGTCTCTGCAATATGCCAGCATGCAGTTTCTATTCTGTGGACAGCAGTGTGATAGGAACATAGAGAGAAGGGAAAGCAGGAGGGGTTGTAAAAAAAAAACACAGCATGAAGGGAGAGACTGAGAGAAATTGAGAGAAATGGGAAGTGGAGTGGGGTTGGGGGGAAGGGGGGTGAATGAGGGTGCAGGGGGAGCAGATAGGGGATCAGGGGAGAACAGGAGGGAGAGAGGTAGTGGGAGGAGGGGGTGGTTGTGCGTGAGTAGAGGACCTCCCTGTGAACTGTGCAGTCGCGAGCCGGGTCATTGGGGCGAGGTTGTCAGAGCGTGCCTGAAACAGTACACCCAGGGGTTCAGCCAGAGTTCACACACTCAGTGTGCAAGATCCATGTCCCTCAGTCAGCACTCGCCAGCTATGTACCGGAGTATACACAAAAACACTGAAAAGTTCACATGTATCATTACACTTATGCATGCGCAAAGATGAGATGGAAAGCTGCAGAAAAACATGCGTGCACTTATAAAACTTACAGAATGTTCAACAAGATAAGAAGTCAGGATATGAATCCGCACAAATAGGTAAACAGTAAGAGCTTCGCTCACTATCTGCACGTGCATCATGACATATTCATTTCATATCAGTCAAGTAAAGTTTAGTTTAAAGGGGACAGACACAAAATTATCATAGAAGAAGAAAGGTCAGCTGGCTTGCCTCTCGGAATGAATGGTTTTAGTAAACTTCCCACATGGTAACTGATAGTATCCATAGCTAGCAACAACTCTAAGAATGGCAACAGTAACGTTGACACTAACAGACCTAAAACTGTAGCAGATTTTCACTCTGCTACAACGTTTTCTTTAATTCCACTCAGTGTGGTTTAAATAGGAGAGGCCATGAAGCCAGAATCCCCTCTGTGTGACTGAGCTCTTTGTGGGAAAGCTGTCTGCTTTACTCCAATTGAAGACTGGTTGGCCCATTGTCAAACCCAGAGCTTGACCTGGTGTTGAACCCAATTGTCAAACTTGCAGTGTAGTGTGGGACCTTGGTGGGGGAGGAGAGGCACCAGAGTGTGATTTAGCTGACTGCAAGTGTTTGTCATTTCTTGGTCTGTGAAAGAGTTCTGCGTAATGATTTCTTTTGCCTCGGCTAATGTACTTAAAAGCTGTGAAAAATGAAATTTCTCGTCAAAGCCTCTTTTTTATTTTTTATATAACTAATGTGGTGATTTAGAGCTCAAATATACATTCTCGCATTCCATCAAAGCCCCTGCAGTAATGCGGTGACCACCCCAATCCTTCTCCCAATTCTCACGCTGGGGATAACTCAGTCTTGTGTCACATGAGGATTTGACAGACAGGCCCAGCTGTGGCAGTCAGGCGCCAGAGCACCACGCCCTCTGAGTCCAAGGCAGACAAGGCCCAAACCCAGAACAATTCAGTCTTTGTGAATCTACTGGAAACTATCAACTGCATCCAAATGACCGTAAGCTGTAGATACAAGCCAGATGTTGGAATTCCTCGGCTCAGTTCAATCTCAGTCCAGTCTGGCTCATCCAAGCCCAGCAGCAGCAGAGCAGTGGCAGAAAAGGGGGTGTGTAGCTCTGAACGTTCTGTTATATGAAACCTGGTCTAATCAAACAGGAGAAGTGCATTTCTGCCCGTCCAGATTCCATATATGGTAAGACTGTTGGATTGAGAAATTGTGCAAAATTGCTCTTTTCCTTGAGGCTTTGAGACAATTGAAAACAGGTCACTTTGCAGTTTTCATTATTTTTGATGAAATGCTTCACAATACACCGACTCCAGTCACGAG
Source organism: Cichlasoma orientale (assembly GCA_034780415.1). Classification (NCBI taxonomy): domain Eukaryota; kingdom Metazoa; phylum Chordata; class Actinopteri; order Cichliformes; family Cichlidae; genus Cichlasoma; species Cichlasoma orientale. The sequence continues at coordinate 597,362 of JAVDPK010002964.1, forward strand.
GGCAGCTGTGTTTCACATTGTTCTATGTATGAATCCTCCTTTCAAGCAAATTACCCCCAGATGCCCTTTTCCAGATTAGTTATACTTTATGGAAAGAGTTAAAAGCGTGCTGAAGCTATTTAAACTGACACTTGAAGCTGTTGTAGATAACTTCCTATACAAAACAAGCACCAGCTTATCACTTCTTTTCCAGAAGTATCTCTAGCCATAATACGACATTTTGTAAGGCTCTCAGTCATCCAAATCTGACATGCTTGCAGTGATTCGGTGGAAGACTCATTTGTCCCGTTGCAGGCTAATTACAGCAGGCTATGCAACCACCCCCCGCATTCCTAGTCAACCTTTCACCCCTGAGGTGTTGAGCAGGCAATTACTCTTCTTGGCTTCTGTGTGAGAGGCACAAACACAAACTGGCTATTCCTTTACCTCTCCATTGCTCATTTCTCTTTCACCAACTCTCCAGAGTACAACATACAAGTGCAATATAAATACACACACACACACACACACCTATCTTCATGGTTCAGTAGCAGGTCATGTGTAGGACAATGCTTGAAGTGGCTTTGCCTCACACACCCTCTCTATGCTCTCGTTCAAAAGATTTTTAATGAATATTGTGTGAGTCTGTTTTAATTGTGTTTTAGCAGCTTTTGTTTTGTTTTTTATGGCTAGCTTAAAAGAGCCAACATCCACACAATAACAGGATCACACTAACTATTTTACTTTAATTCTCTTTGAAGTCAGCCTCAGATGCAGACACAAAAGATGAATACATCCAAGCACCTTACATGTATCTATACATGTATATAATGAGGGTCCCTATGGCCTCTGTGGCAAACTGAAGGTTTCTCTTTAATAAACTAAGAATGAGGTGAACATTGCTGTCCTGAGATGTGAGGCTTTAGAGCGCGATTTTTGCTCAGTCATTTAGAAAAGTGTTTCTCGGCTCTCCTGTGTTGCTTGATAACCCACATCCTACACTCAGAACCCTCAGTAACAGCTCTCCAGAGGGATACTTTAATCCTGACGCACACTATGTGTTTGGTCTGTTTTCATTTAACTAAGTTCAGGTGTAGTTCACAGAGGCCGCCAACTATGGTCACATGACTTACATGCAGGCTGTGGGCTTGGGAGGCTTTTGTTTGTGTAATACAGCCCTGTGATGATGAATCAAGAGCTTCTGTGCCAAAAGAAATCAAAAAGAGCATTTTAACTATTAGTTATTTTTACAGAATCCAATAAAATATGCTTGAAAAAGTAATCTTTTTTTTTTATTCCTGTCAGTTTTATCAGTGACTTTCTCAGGAAAGGCCTGAGGCCAGAATGCCTGCCTCATGTCTTGCATTATCATTAGCATCTTTAAAAGGTTGTACATTCTTTTGATATCTGCTTCGTTCTTCAGATGAGGGCACTCAGAGAATGGTGTCCTCCATTTGACCCACATTTGATTCACCTTGAGCAAGGCAGGCAACAGACATCAAGCCACAGAGTTCACCCTCGCTGCGACACTGTTGCGTAATCCACGAGGAAGCGGCTCTATAATAAATAAATCTGGCTGAAGTGGTCCATCTGGGAACAACATTTTTCAGCAGAGCTCTCCTGACGTGATGCCTAGTGGGCTTTATAAATATCCCGAGCCCATCCGCGCACTGTGAACTGTGTTTCACCCTCCCACACCCTTCCCCTCTGAGTGTTTGCCTTCTGCTCGCAGTGAAAAGGAGGCTTTACTTTGCTTTGTTTGTCCCTCAGCTCTTACCTCCCACTTTCTCCCTGTTAACTGTCAGTGTTCAAAAGCAGAACACTGGAAACCACATGTGAAACATAGTGCTCCTGGTTTCACAGTGTAGGTGAATGACCTGGAGGTTTTTTTTTTTTTTTTTTTCATGTACGCATGGGAAGATCTTAACTTAAACTGCTGCTTCTTTACTCTTCTGAATTTTGGTAGGCGCAACAAGAGAAACTATAAATAAATACTGGTTTCAAAATTGTAAACCGCAATACCAAAACCAAATGATGAGGGATGTTAGGGGTACTGCTAACATGTCTAAGGCTGTGTCACTGCCAGCTGGTATTATACTTAATAAGAAATTTGCCATGATATAAGGTTACAGAAAGAAACCTTAAAGAAATATAGCAACAAGAAATTAAGAGGGGGATGTCAGTTGCCATGGCAATGTGATCTGATGATGTCAAACACAGCTGTTATCGTCAATTTGACTTGAACGTAAATGGAGGGAACAACAAAGACAGTCCTATTGGTGTATCCAATGGTGTTTATCACACATGACGAGATAAAATAGGCAAAAATATGTAATTTATGCATCATTCATAGCGATATATTCAGGAGTTGAAGTTGGCTTTTTTTTTGTGCAGATGTCTATCCATAAGTTTTGGTTGCAGTACTTCAACATCTAGCTAGCGCTACAGAAAAGGAGGGAGGATAAAGGGTGTAATTTTTTTAAGTAGCACGTAATTTCAAATCCAACATTTCTGACAGCTCATAAAACGCCACAAAACTGCTTCCGTGCAGTTTGTCATACAAGTGCGTCTGCTAGCTAAAGGTGCAGCTGCTGTTTTTCCCAGGCAGAAATAACTTCACTCGGAGACGGAGACAGTCAGGACAAGAGAGAAATAAGAGAAGATTTTAAAGGTAAGGACTGCTCAGTGATGTTTGATACGCTGGAAATTTAAAGCTAACTCTGCTAAAGTTTACGGAGATGTTGGACTTGGTGTGGAGCAGCTGTGGTGTTCATGGCCACTGTGAGATTACATCATTGGTAGCTGACATTAATTTAAATTTGAGGGCATGATGCTGATTCGATTCTTTCACTAAATCCTACCCATATGCTAGCTTTATGCTGTCTAGGAGTTGGAAATCACCCACGTAACATCTGCTTATAGCTTATTGATTTATTTCACTTATTTCCACTTCCTCAAAATCGGCTCCCAATTCAGGCATCAAGCTTGCTTACAGAAGAGTACAGAAGAGTTACTGTATATTTCGATGTGGCAGAAGAGGGCTTTTGAAAATCAAAATGGATATGCATAATTGATGCACTTTTATGGGGCTTGGCCTGAAAATCAGTTGCGCAAAGTTTTGTAAAGGCAGGACAAAAATTTGTAGCCTTTTGATAAACTTTTTAATAAAATGCAATATAGCAGAAATTGCCTCCATAGGTTGAATTCAGATTGATCTAACCTTATGCTTTGGAAGTCAAGCATATTTGACCCACTGGTGGCACTTGCAGAGTAAGGGTACTGGGCCTGGTCAACGTACTAAATTTCAGAACTTTAGCCAAGCCTATTTAGGTTCTGACACAGACCTCAATGATAGAAGAAAGACAGAGAAAGCAGAATAAGAAAAGGTAGAAAGACTATGGCGGTCTAGACAACTTTGCTGCTTTGCCAAATACAGGTGATCGCAGAGACAAAGCTTTCCGTGTGGCTCCAAAACATTTCCTGAGCAAAGATGCCCATGTAGATAATCTGTTTCTCTGCAGGCTGTGGAGAAAAGACCGTGCAGATATGGCTGGCAGCCAGTGATGAATACAATTTATTGTGAGTTATGTCCCAACTACCAAGAGTTTGACCTTGTGTTGTAAAACCACACCCTCTGATTCATATGAGGCATATACTTGTAAAAGCCACATTCTTTAAATAGCCAGCTGCAGCCAAAGTGATTGACTATTTCAGGGCAGCATTAATCAAGCTGGTAATTTTGTTTGTAAAAGTTATTCGCTTCAAAATTATCCATCATTGTCTTTCCTTTTATTGCTGCCTGTAACTTCCTGTATGAAGCAAATAGATGTTGCGGACAGAAACACGCACGCTCTGTTGAACCTCAGCAAGTCCTTCTGCGTTTAATGTCATGCACAATACATTTATTTGTTCACGGATTGCAGCTAATTTCCTGCATTTATCTTCGGCGCTCTGTTTGTCTCTCTGTGTTTTTAAGGACTGACACCCTCTGAGCTTGCTGCTCCCTTTAACCTTTAACACCACAGTGTATAATAACTCTTACAGTCTGACAGGTCAACTGAGGCGTCGCGGCTGGCCCCTTGCTGTGGGTTAGGGCTGAGCCTTTTTATCATACTACCTACCCTGTGATGGATGAACCTCGCAACAAGCCGGCGAGAGGACTAACAGCGTTGTTCAGAGAAGGGGATAAGGTGTTGTAACAAATAACACCTCGCTGAACTCCACTTCCTTCTTGTTGCCTCTGGCTCCAGGCTCATTCAGCTCTTCACTTTGGGATGTGTCCACAAAGCACACAGTCTTATGGAGTTTATTACAGGTAATAGTCCACTGTGGTTATGTCTGATAGCACTACAAACTAGGGGGATATTTCTTAGGAGACTAGTTGGACAAGTTATTAATAATGGTTTTAAACTGCCAGAAACTGTGGTATGTTTAAAGCATGGCACTAGACAAGCATTTTCTATATTTTATCAATATATATCAAATAAATACAAAGTAAAAATGGATCTGATGTGTTCTGGAAAGGCATTTATCAAGTGCAGCGGAGCCATATTAAGCTTCAAAGTCACAGTGAACCTTCTGCCAGGAAACTCAGAGTCACCGAATCCATAAGTGTATGTGATGTGAATAACGACAGGATCCTGCACTGGCTGAGGTTTTACATGCGTTCAGCATCACTGCACAACAAGCCAAATGGACTCCAGATCCGGGCGCCTATAATATATTTAATGGATCATTGGAGGCTGGCTCTCCAAGCCCCTGTGTTAGGATTACAAATGCTTGGACTGAGTAAAGGAAAAGACTCTCAGGTTTGTTGCTCACTTTTAAAGTATGACAGAGGGAAATTTGGGGGCGTTCAATAACAAAGGTTCGATCGGGGTGTAATAAACATTTAGAATAACCTCGCATAAACTTAGCTGTGGTCAGCGTAAAAGGTGACGATTCAGTTCACTGCACAGTCTTCAAATCGAACACATGAAGAACAAAGACAAAAAAAAATGACCGCAGTCCACTCTTGAATAAAACAAAATGTCCAGAAAAGACACCTGAGAATGTGATCACAGCTGAGACAGCTACAGTTTTGGATTTCTTCCCATGTGACCGAACCTCTGCGTCCACCTGCGCTTGGTCAGTCACCCTGGAGCTGAGTGCCTTCAGCAGGGAAAAGGCTTTCCAAGCCCCCATTTGATTTATTCAGTATTTGGCTAACCTTGCTCTGAACCTGCCCCAAGAGATTTCCAACCATTTTAGTCCTCCTTTTCCAGCATACACGCACTGCATGCCTCCTCGACCTAGTTCCATCCCAACATGCTTCTTCTCCCTCTGCTTTCGCAACAGCCCACTAAGAGAATGAGAAACAGGCCCTTGAAGGAGGCTCGGGTTCACTCTCAGCAGTGCCCGTCCCCCTCCCAACCCACTGCGGGTCACCTACTGATCACAATGTGCGGCCCTATCGTGAGTGCTCAGGAGAGCATTTATGGTTCGCTGGGATTCAAATGAATGTTTATGAGCCTTGTCTAGCAGCAAAAGGCCAGGCACTAGCCCAACTTTTACAGCCACTCTCACGGGGTTGCCTTCGGTCCTTTGTGCTCTAACAGGGTTTCTCTCTCCGAGTTTGCATCGGTGAGCTCGGTAACCCTTCATGTTCTGATTGCTAGGGGTTAACACACTGCTCTGAAAGCGGCAATGACAAAGTTATTTGTGCATGCGTCCTCTATGTTTCACAATTTGCTCCTGCGTCCCTTCAGTGTTCGCTGCTAACCACAGAATTTGAATTTGATCACGCTGCACATACTTTGTCCTATGTAAAAAGCAACGGCTTCATGATTAACCTCAAGGAAGTAAACAGCACGGCCTGTGAAAGAGCACAAACTTGCGCTCTGTTGCGTTTTCACTGAACATTGCTCTTTGCTCTGATCTAAGCAGATTAGTTATGGTCCACGAGTGGCAAACAAAAAGAATAAAATCACCAGGGCCTTATCCATAGATAAAGACTGTGCTTGGGTGTGGTTTTTATGACAAAACTGACCAAACTGTTTACTCGATGTATGAAATTAAACCCCCTTTTTGTCAGTTAACACTAACGGTCACTATCTGTAATGAGAAAGTGGTTCGTTATGGAGTTTCAGCGGTGATCAAATCTGTCCTTCATCACGCTGAATGGTTTTCAACTTCGGATGCTTGTGGTGTGTTTTCCTGAATCAAATGCAAACAGTTCCGACATCTTAAATCAGTTTAGTCTTTTAAAGGAGGCCCAACAAAGGCTCCACGTGAGGTTAAACTGTAACTGAGTATGGTATTTTCATTTTTCCCGCATCCCCCTTTTACTGAATGAACCTCAGTGATGTCAGATCTTTGCCTCATCTCATTAAACATTAATAAGTTCTGATGCACTGCGCCATCTGCAACGTCAAAGAGGTTGCGAGCTCATTCGTAACTATATTTAGTTTATTGCTGCTCGTGAGCTCTAATGATCCAGATTTCTCTTGAATAAATACAGTTGAATCCAACATCAAATATCTGAAATGTTAAATATTTCAGCACAGGAATGGGACATATGATCTAAGACTTCTCTTCACCTCTGAAACAGTTACAGGCTTTTATCCATTCATAGCGATGATGGAATAACAGCTGATTCCTTCCTAATTGGCTGAAGTTGCTTATATATTACTGCACTGTTAAACTGGGATCTGCAGCTTTGCAGTGGATGCAGTATAGTTTCAGTTCCAAAGATTTTATGAGTAAGGTTTGATAATTCATCTACCAATGTTAGCCCTCCCCAGTTTTATGTCATGCATTTCTACTTCTGAAATAAGAGCCTCAATCAAAAGGTAATTGTAGGACATTGGCGCTGACAAATCTCCTTCCGCAGCCGTTTCCCACAGCTTTATTCCTTTCTTTTATGCTAAAGCGCTGGGACATTTTTGAGATTTAATGCAGTAAGAAAAAGAGCCCCCATACTGTCACATCCTTTTTTCTGTAACGTAAGCCTCTCAGGTTTTGGTAATTCAAATCACATTTATATAATCTAACACAAATGTGCAGCAGTTGCAGACATCTTATGACCGGATGATTATGAGACAAGATAATAAAAAATCAAATCTGACATATTATCTTAATAAAAGACAAAAACACTCTTTATTTGAATTATTAAGGCCTTCCAATGGCTGTCTGCAATAGGTACAATAAAGTTTTTCTGGCTGATTACATTCATTGAATGCAGTTAAGACCATTGTGCACGCATGAGAAGGGCCTGGCTGACTTGCTTGAGTTCATTATGTTTATTGAGATTTACACGATTCCCTGTACCATTTTCTGACAGCAGAGAACAAACAAGAATATGCCCCATATGGCCCCCACGAGTGCATTTTATGTTTTGACAACATTGTCTGTCACAGTCACTGATCTCACGCTTGGAATAAATCAAAGCTGTTATCGCACTGCCATGGGAGTCAAAACCCTGATACAAAACAATGTCTACCTCCCAAGTGTTCACTTTTTCTATTTTCATCATGCACAAAGGGAGAAAGTGCAATTCTAAAACTCGATTTTATTACCTTGTTTTGATTCAAAGACATATTAAAAGGAAGAATAGAAAACATGTAAAAACAGACAACAAAACACGTGTGAAGAAACTCCCAGAATAACTACTGGTGCAGAACTATGCATGGCTTCAGATAAAAGTGAGAACTGCAGTGAGTCCTCCGTACTATATACATACAAGTTGGACCGGGGCGTATCGAGCAGCTTATCGATTACTTTTAACTGCAGAAGCGACGCCCTTGCATTTATTCTAAGTATTTGTCGTCACACTATCACGGGGCCTCCTCCACTTTCACATGTGTAAAGGTCCATATTCCCTTCATCACGCCCAAGAACTGTTGAGGTCGCGCTCACACTGTGCACGGTCCAGGTTCATGTCCTCCCTTTGAATGTGTTCATGCAGGTGTAACTCCCAGAAAACCTGTGGATTTCTTCAAGTGCAACTTGTGGCATGAAGCTAATGAATGAAGACAGACTAGTGTCAGAATGTTAAGCATGAAGTAGAAATTACTGCAATAAAAATAAGATGAGGAAAAAAAAAAAGAAGTATCTTTTACCTTTTGAGAATGACAAGCGCGTGCATTGTCCAGGGCAGGTAGAGAAAAGCCTTGTCAGTTCTGACTGCATCGACCGTCCTCTGGGCAACTACCTCGGGTTTGAGGGGTGGAAAGAGCTGGGGAAACCTTGAGAAGGAAAAAAAAGATGTTTCAGATAAAGAGTTGATTATTCTGGGACAGTCTGCAAAGAATTTGATTGTATTTTCTAGTTTTATCTGCGAAGCCGCTGTTCATAACAAAGACTAGAGCACAGCTGAATTTGAAATCACGCTGCCCCGCTTTATCTCGCCGAACTGTGCATTTCACGTTTTTGGCATACCCAAAAAAAAACTATTACAAAACAGTGTGAAAGCTCTGATGCAATCGCACACCTGAGGATAAACATTCAGTGTCAAATATGCAAAGCAACTGACACCATTTTACAAAGCTTTAAAGCAGCTATGTTTTGTGTCGTCTCTAAAATGATGAATAAATCGACTAACGGGGATTCAAAGGATTCAAAGGATGCATCCTACACAAATACTGTTTTTTCTGATACTGTCGGTCACACCAATCAGGAATCAGGAAGAGCAGGAAGATTGAAGAGAAAAAAAAAACCAAACCCAAAACTTGTTAACACACACTTTAAACTTTTCCAGTAGTGTGGATCTTTTATCATGGTATACTAGGGCGTAGTTCATATCCCATAGGATAGATTTTCTGGCAATCTGGTATCTGTATGAAACTGTGCGCCCACTGATCGGATACATTACACAGTGCAAGTGAAAACTTTGACCAGCTGGTGACTCTAGACAGAAGGTCAGAGGATTACTAAACTCATTTGATTCTTCCTCTCTCTGGACTTTGAATATCGGTATAATATTTCAGAGCAATCCATCCAACAGCTCTCAAGATATTTCTTTGAGCCACAAATGTCAGCCTCACATCAGCGATACAGGGAAAGTCAGCAGGATTAACCCTGCGGGGAATATTAATGTTCAGAGTTTGCAACACATCCAAAAGTTGTTGAGATATTTCAGTCTGAACTTAAGTGCTAGATTGACTTGATGTGTTTTCACTCAAAGTACCAGAACCTTTTGTTCTAGGAACTTTTTTTCCCCCCCTCAAGGAATTAAAGAGTCCTTCAGGTCCACTGCGGTCCAAAGACACGAATGAGCAAATGAGTCTGTTAATGTGTGGAACAGTGATGTGTGGTTTTCCAGGTGGTCTCTATAATAAACCTGGTGATGTTGCATCTTCCTGCAGTGATCTCAGGAGGTGTGGAAATGTTTTTTGTGCATGTTAAAATGTAACTGATGTTAAAAATAACCTATTATTTTTCTGACTCACTGCTTTGTTTTTAACCACCTCTCTCTCTTCATTCATCATGCAGCTCGTTTAACCTGCACTCTCTCTCTCGCTCTGGGTTTATTTTTTCCTGTTGTAACCTGTGATATACCTTAAAGGAAAAACAGAAATGGTCACCAGTGCAAGCCCTAGACCCAGCATTTCTGAACTATCTTGAGATATTTTTAAATAGTTCAGAACTTTTGCATGTAAAATGAATTTGTTGGAAACTAGTTCCGGCTTTGGCCATATTCCAGGAAGCAGGTTTAGCTAAAAACTCTGGGAAACTGTTCCAGAAAGAGCGCCAACTTCAACTCTGAGTCAGTTACCAGGGTAACAGACTCTGTGAACCTAACCTGCTCGCTGGCAGGTTTTATCCAACAAACTCCGAGTTTCTCTGTAACTCCTCCCCTCCTGCTGCACCTGAACCACCTGTCTGACACTGTCAGAGCGTCAGAGGAGGGAATTAATTTGCAGATTTTTGTTTTTACAAGCCCTGAAATCTCAGTTAGACGTTATTCTTTATTTGTTTTACGTAAAATGAAGCTTTTGCAGTCGTTCACTCGTCAATAGGCTGTAAGGACGGAGACAGCGATGATGTCACAGATTTATAATGAGCGCAGCTGCAACTGTCAGTTCCTCTGAAACATTTCCTGTAGTTACCGTAGCATCGCTGTTACATCACACTGATCTGTGTGAAGCTTTAGACGCAGAACACACTGATCAGCGATCAATGATCGATCATTGGTCGTGTTGTAAAAGGTCACTGATGGAAAACATCTGGATCTTGGAGATGATGTGAATGTTTGAGTGTAGATGATTTTAAGATTTTAAAACTGAACTTAAAAGTATTTAAAGTGACTTAAATGTTGTCGACATTTTTAAAGTTATGGTGTCTGAAATTCAGAGTATGAATCTCAACATATTTTCCACTGAAAATCACCTAAATCAGTGATCATAGGCTCTATAATGGATCAGCAAACCGTGTCCGAGTCCACCTGCACAGCAAGAGGATCCAAACGGATCAGGATCAGGGGTTCAGATCGGATAAGGTGCAGATCCAGTTCAGGCTCCAGTCATTTCTCCACATTTTTATCTTCACTTTTTGTCTCCTAGTATCGGAGCTCCATTAATGATGTCTTCTTTCCTCTAACTCAAGGTGAACACACTAACACAGTTGATTGAACTAACTCTGATCAGCTGTTCTGGAACGGGAAACTCAGAGGATGTTTTTAAACTCAGAGTTTGTTAAAGATGCTTCCTGGAATAGGGCCCTGGTCTGTAATAGGAACTCAGTGTCCCTCCAATGTTCCTACTCTCCAGAGAGCTCCTGTGGTGGACATGTTGTTAAACACTGACATCCTAAGAGCCACAGCGCTAACATGGCTAAACAGTATGAATGATGCACCTTCCCTTCCTTCCTTTATGTTCTCACCTGACTCTCATGCCTTGGAACATCTCCGTATTTGTGTGGAAAGGAAGCACAGTGGTACAGCCAACACCAGGACAGTCCAGCAGGCCCAGCGTCAGGCTCTCCATGAAGGCCAGCGACGAGGCCTTGGAAGTGCAGTAATCTATGGCCCCAGGGATCGGGGACTGGGACAGGATGGAATTAATGCATACTACGTGGCCGTGTTGCAGCTCCAGCATTCGAGGCAGGAAGGCTTTTGTTGTCTAAGACAAAGGAAGAAAAAGGGAGAGTGAAAGGTCGAATGAAGAAAAAAAAAGTGGAGAGGGGTGTGGAAATAGAAGGTGAAATATATTCAGCAGAGTAAAAAGAAGAACAGACAAGAGAAGCAAGCCTACACTGTAACCACGGATTAAATTTCCATTTCCATTTAGCTGATAATTGCATTTCTGTCTGCATATGACATAGTCTTTTGATCTCCATTCAAAATAAAAATGCCATGAGTTTCAAAACCCCTCTGATGTTTCAGGGGCTGAGAGGCAATTTGGAAATACCCCACTTAACCTGCCATAATAACAGTCGCGATTGACATGAAGTCTGTGGCTGCCTACTGCACACAGTGCCATGCTATAATCAAAATATTAAAATGATAAGGATAATCTCATCAGAGGAATTTCCCTACATTTCCAGGCAAACCAGCTTTAATCAAGTCTTACCCAGAACTGCCCCATGGTGTTGATATGTTGGGATTTCAGGAGCGCGTCATCATCGCTGTCCATCAGGCTCTTGCCGTGGACAACTGCCGCGTTATTCACCAATATTGTAACATCTCCGACCTGAGGTTACAAAAAATAAAATAATTAATTCAGCAATAAGAAAAGAAAGCTTCGCATTTGCTGTCTGCTTTTCCTGAAATGATATACTTGTACTCCACCGGAGCTGTCAACATTCCCGGCTCATATTTAGATATTTCAGATGAAGTGTAATCTATACACCAGGTGGAAGACAGAGCAGCTCAAAGCAAATATACATACAGACGAGACAGAGAGGCATCTCGGGGAAATATTTTATGATGTGCTGCGCTGTGTGCAAATAACATTTCTCCTTGTGCAAGTAGCTCTATCTTTTTAAATATTAAGCTGACATACCTTTTCTCTAACCACCTTGGCTTGTTTGTAAACTTCCTCCCGATTGGCCACGTCACACAGGAAGTAATGGCACTCTGTTCCAGAGAGGGAGATTACTTCAGCCGTCTCTTTGAGACACTTTTCGGTTCTGCCCCACAGGATCACCTAGTAAATGATAAGATTTTAAATTCAGAAACAAAACAGAGGCGTGGCCAGAAGCAAATTCAGTAGTAGGTGGAATAAACAGATTTAACAGTAATCAATCAGCAATCAATATTCTACATTTGTGTCATTTTTTTTGGCAGTATAGTGAAAATGAGTTTTTTGAATTGCAATGTCCTTTTTGTTCGGGGGGGGGGGGGGAGAGGGCAATTTCAATCCAACAAATAGTTTTTGAGCAAGATTAAAAGGCTCGGGGGTTGCTGTGTGAATGAATTGTCTCTTCATCCACCCGGAGACTAAATGAAGGCTGGTCATTTGAGCAGGGAACATGAGGTTGGATAGAGGTGGGGGACTAGTGATTGGGCAATTAGATCTGTCAGTCTTTGGGGTCAGGGAAAGGTAATGAAATCAGGGGGTGAGCCCTCCTCATCTCTCAAACACAAATTCTCAAAGAGATTACATGGCCTGTTGGGCAGATGAGCCCTGTCATTTCTGGTCAGGGAGTCTGAAAACAGTGCGTGTGTGAAGTGCTGAAGACGCCAGTGTGGGATTTGGCTAGTCGCCCATGACAAAGGTTAATATTTGAGCAAAAAGTCCTCTAGAAAGTGATCTTGTGTATCTAAGCGTCAGAGACCACGTGTGTGTGTGTGTGTGTGTGTGTGTGTGTGTGTGTGTGTGTGTGTGTGTGTGTGTGTGTGTGTGTGTGTGT
>JAVDPK010002964.1:613595-666053 GCA_034780415.1 Cichlasoma orientale
AACCATTTTACCTTCCCCCCCCCCCCCCCCCCCCCAAATACTATTCCATTCCGAGATGGATCAAGCTCTGAGCAGGTCAGCGAATGCTTTGAATTTCAAGTATGCTCTAATTACAATCAACAAACGCACATTTTCTGTTCTCATTTTTTCAAGGGATGCTCCTTCCATCTCTTTAAAAGAACAAAGGTAGTGCTAAATTAATGACTTCAAACAGCACAGGAAGGCTTGTCAAAATATTAACACTTTTGACATTTAGCAAGAGTTTCACAGGGCCCATTTCCCCTAGGTTGTGTCATCTGTATTATCAACATGCGAAAAAGGCAAAGAGCTGTTAGAATCCTTACAGCAATACTTTGTCTTACGAAGACAGCTCATGCCATTATACCTTCAACTGATGCCGCCTGTCTCCCACTAGCAAGTGATGTACTATATTTCTATTCACTTGGGAGATGAGGGTGACAGTTATTACATTTTAAAAGACGATTTCGTGGTATGAGAAATTCCCATTTGAAAAAGTGACAATGCCAGTCGTAACAATTGGTTTTTTAAATAAGGGCGAAAGGGCTTTGTCAGACAGTGGATCCTCTTCAGGGATTTGGCTGGTATTATTTCATATTTTTCTCAATATCAATGATTTCCATTAAAAGTTCAAAACCATCAATAAATTCATGTAAATACTATGTCAAAGACTGGTATAACCTATATTATTTCCTTGTTCCTCGGGCCTCCAATGTTAAAAAAACATCAAAGAACCACAATAGATGCCAGTAGGTGAAACAGCCCTTTAATAACTTGTTTTAATAACTTGCATTAAATTGAGTAAATTTAATACAAGTATTAAATTGACTATATACACTATCCTGCAGGCATGAATACTCACATGTCCACCAAAAAGTATATAAATATGCAACTGAGAATTTATCATATACTTTGTTCAGGTAACATTTGCTCAGAGAAACGTGCCCAACCTAAAAAAAAAAAAAAAAAAGTATAAATATCTGAGTAGTTTTAGGTTCCTGTCAAGAGAATTTTTCTTTTCTGCTCATGATTTTTGTCTAAAAAGAATGCTCCCATCTCCTCTAATTGAGACCCTGCAGATTCAACCCATTTACCCACATACACATATGGAATCTGGCATAAGCTTTTCTTGGCGCACAAGATGTGAAGAAATAAAACTAAACCTAAAATCCCCCTAAATTCAAAAACTTTTTTCCTAAGGAATAATCTGTCAGATAATAATTAAAAGAGAGAGAGAGGGAGCGGGAGACTGAAGATATCAAATTGGTGTATATATTTTAAAAATTAAGTATTATGGTTATTATCATATATGACAAGTGTCTTTTCAGATATTCCTGAATAACACACTTGTATGACTTCAACATTTCAAGGAAGAACATTACTACTCCCATCATACAATTTTTGGCAGGCTTAAATTTGGCAGGCTCAAATCAAAGCCTGTGGCTTTCAAAAATGTTCATGAAAGCCTACATTTTCACTCGTCTTCTAACCCTGTTTTTTGCACGAGGAAGGGAACATGGTAGCACCTTCCCGCTTTGATACAGTAAATACTAAAAATCTTAGAAAAGCCAGAGAATTGTTTAAAAGATTGTTAATAAACTGTGTATTTTACCACTCCTATACCTACTAAGTCACAAGTACATAAAGTACATGAACGATGCTCCTGGTCAGCAGCTACCGCTCTCTTAATGCAGCCAGACCTTTGCTTTACTAGTACGCAAATGGAAAACCTTGTACTCCCATAAAGAAGGAGACCATGAACATTTAGCTGGTCTTATTATGCTTTTTATTTCACCGTCACACTGTCTATTGTCAGTTGCAGGTGGGTTTTTACATTTGTGGCACCGACTCCAAAAGTTGCTGTAAATTCTCCCTTGAACAAACAAACAAAATAGTTGTATTGGCTAACATATGATAATTGAAGGCATCAAATATTTTTTTAGAACTACATATACTCGCGCTGCACTTCAAGATATTTAAGAAAGAAGTTTTATTCTCACACTAACAATTCTGATAATTTTTCTTTCTTCTGCTGCAGAAAGAAAAAAAAAAGAAGCCTGGATTTAATCATAATAATCCTCATCAACAACCTCACATGTCTGTTGTTTCTGGGTGATTCACAGCTTTTGGAAGGTTTGCAGCATTTAAAGAAAAACATAAAAAAAAATAAACCATTTAAGTAATTCGCTTTTATTAATTTATTTATTATTCAGTCGGCATCAACAGAATATTTGTAAAGATCAAAACATCTTGATCTGCCGTATTATATTTTTCACATCTGAGTTAGTAATTAATTTCTAAATGCATTCTCTAAGTATTTACTCTAGTTGTAACCACTGTTGGTCACCAGCACTGAAAATGGGGACTTTCAATTAAATGAAAGGTGATGATGTGGCATTGAAATACTAAAGCCAGCCACAGTCTCCTCATTCAGAGCCTTTTTTTTTTTGGCTTTCAACCACTGCTAACTTTTCATGGAAGACATTGTCTCTGTTTATCATGTTAGGATTGCCCGGCTTCCATCCAGGAGTGTGATGCCAACGTACTGCCTTTGAAGTGTTAATTGGATGTGCTGGAAGCCATCTTTGTTTTTGGAATAAAAAAAAATGAGTGTATGTGTCTTTCTCTGATCAGATGCTATTAAAACTTAATTTAAACTTAAAGTCTTCCTTTAAAGTATGACTCCTGTTTTCTGAAATCAGTATTTGTATAGCTATTCCATTTGCTTTGATCGTTTGCAGATGAACAAACAATAATAATCCCGATGCCACTGTGTATTTCTCCTTTAGATGGAATGGCAAAATTAAGACTCTATCTCTCTGTTTGACAGATTATACCATATTACTAAAGAGCTTAAAGGAGGTTTCCACCGAGGTTCAAAGAAGGGCACATCTCTGACAGTGTTTTTCCTGTAATATAACATTGGTCAGTTTGTCTGAATTCTCATCTGACTTCTCTAATTCAAGCTGACTTTTTCAATAACGCTACTGAGTTAACTCAATCTAGCAACAGACAGCTCGATGAATTGCCCTGTCATTCACTGTGAGTTTTGCATTTGGTGCTAAACTTGCAATCTGCTCAGCTGTAACACAATTAAGCAGCATCAAATGAAAATCAGTGTTGTTCTGAGTACATTTGCAAGGCAGACGTAAGGAGGCCCGGTCGGTTCCCAAGCGCGGCAAGGGGATACAAGGAGACAGCAGGAGATTAAAAGGGAAAAGAAATGAGAAAAGAGTGCATGTCTTGCAGTGTTTTGGGTGGCTGGGGTGGGATGAGGTAAAGCGGACAGACGAGCAAAAGGTCTGTGTGGGAATAAGCACAGCATGCAAAAACAATGCGTTAGACAGCATCTTACTCACCTAGAGTGACCTCTGTCTGCATGGGCATGGACAGTGCTGGATGCTTCACTTCACAGCTGAATAGGGCATCATTATCTAACTGAGGGTTGAGGGTCCAAGTGAGCCGGGCCTGTACCACCACAGAGCCATCACTCTGGGGGATGTGAGTGTGACTAAAGTAGTAGAGTGGGTCCGTGCTATGTACCCAGCGGGGGAACTCTCGGCTCACTACTGTCTCTGGAATGACCTCTGTTGCGGGGCTGGGTTCGTAGGCCTGTTGCCCATGAGTGTGGACACGTTGGGGACTCTCTGTGTACAAATGGGCCGATCGTCCTTCGGGGTCCAGAAGGGAAAGGGACCGCTGTAACTTAGTGTCATCGAGGTCCCTGCTGATCAGTGGCCTGGCCCCTCTGACCCCTGCTGAGCTGCTTCCCTGGTCGCCGGCGGATGGTTGAGTGTAGGAGATCACCTCTATCAGCTCACCATCTCGCTTAAAGTACACCTGATACAGAGAAGCGTCGAAAGAGAAAACAGATGGAGAGGAGAGCAAAAAAGAAGAAAAAATGGACACATTTAACTAGATGCTTTATCTTTAGCAGAAGGGAACGCAACAATGCACGACTCCAATTTTACCTTAATAGAATATGTGGTCATTGGGAGGCATCACAACAAGCTGCGCGGTAAACACAGTATTGACATATTAATTTCAACACCAATTCTCATTTTAGTTCTATTTTGGTGTCAACGAGTACTGAGGGCAATATTTGTCATTTCACCTGCTTAATGCAGCTGAATGGTTACAGCCTATTGCTTACTCTGTCTGCTGGCTGTTTCAGGCTGTTTCAGGCAGCATACAGTGGGATTAATAGATCGTCAGAAAAGATTAACAGAACAGAGAACCCACACGGTAAATTTTGTTTGGCCACAGATCCATTACACTGAGCATAAAATGTGAAAATATTCTCTTAGCTCCTTGTTCTCTGTGGTTTATGAGTATAACCAGCACCATCCACACTCTTATATCTTTCCTCTCTTGATTGTTAATATATAGATTAATGCAGTTTTAAGACATTTGAAAATGAGCTCATTTGCTATGTCATACTGCGGTAGCTAGTGCTGCAGTCAGGGATTTCCCTAAATATTAGCATTTCCTTAGCATTTCATGAGTCATAAAACTTCTCTAGCTGCCTTATCTCACAACAGAGAGATACTCCCATTTCTGCACACAACCTCCAGATATTAGCATTGAAACAAGGTTGTGTAGTTACTGCCTGCGGTGTTTTTTGTGCTTTTAATGAGTAGAAATTTTAATCCACAGTTCTTTGATGGACCTTTGGTCATTTGAAATTAGTTTTTCAAAGACCAAAGAATTATTTTTAATGCTATATTTCATTGCCTTGTATGTGTGTTTTGAATAGAGATGGTGCATGCATGAGTGCAGCTATCTCTTGGGCTGATTTACCAGCCCACATTTGTAATACAGAACTTTACATCACGGCTTTACATTGCATGACGCATTGAAAAGAACTATTTACATTCAAAGTGAGAGTACTGTACTCTGTGTTTCTCAGCCCCAGTGTGTCAACATTATTAAGAGTATACAAATGAGAAACAAACACACAGAAACTAGCACACATTTCCAGGTAATCATCACACTTCTTGAAGTTTGCTTTTATTAGTTACTAATATGGAACTGGAAATAGACACCTTTGAATTTCCAGTCCATAAAATATTACACATTCTTCCACGTAAGAAGCCACAACATTAAACATAATATTTTCACTGTTACTTTTAAACAAAGAAGAATGCTGGGTACATAAGGTAGGATTAATTGCAGCATTATTAATTGTATCCTAATATGCTTAAGCATCCAACAATATTACCTTATGTTTATCACGTTACTACCACAAGTCAGCGTTTAAACATTCTAATGCACAGATATTACCATTTTATTGCTAGCAGTTTACCATAATGTTACAAATAGATTACTATACTATTACTAATTGGATTTTGTCCTATACAGCATATGTTATTTCAACCTTATTGCAATACTTTTGATACAAGATAATTACTTGTATATTACTTTGGTAATTAAGTGGTGATAACATGCTAGTTCCATATTATTACCTTGTTTTTATCATATTACCCTATTATAACTTTAGTATTTAGTATAAAGGTCACGGATTTCAAATTAGATATTGAAATATTCACAAATATCTCTTTGTTTACAAACAAAGAGATATGGGAATTTTTTGTTTACAAACAAAGAGATGTGTTTTTAAACAGACATACCCCTCTGAGTCACATTCACGTCAACATTTTTACATCAACTTTAGTTTTAAATTACTGATTGATGATGCTGTCTCTGTGAGCCCTACAGGACAGAGACAATATCATTACGAGCTGTGTTGTGCTGCTGGGCAGTTTTCTGGTATTTATAGCCAACTCTAAAAAACTTTCTAATGCAGAGGAGACCTTGCTCAAAGGCACTCAGCACTACTGGTTGTTGTCAGTACCAGAAATAACAACAATAATAAAAAAATAACCCTCTAACCACTCCTTCTTGGCACTCCTTCCTGTTCACTCTGAATTAGTGTGTGGCCCCATCTACCTGCACAGCACCTCCAGTACAAAGATCGACTCAAATAAGACTGCTTCTTTCTTTCTTTCTTTCTTTCTTTCTTTCTTTCTTTCTTTCTTTTGGGATGTGGCTGTTGTAGTAGTTGTACAGCAATCTTTTCCCCCACAACAGATTTAAGTTAAATTGAATAATGTAACAGTCAAAAGTTACCCATTCATATGAATGTGTAAGTGTGTACAAACATTTGACTGGTAGTGTATTTGTTACAGAAAAAAAAATGTTGAACTGAGTCTATAAAACAAACTGTTGGATGAATTCTGGCTGTTTACATCTATAAAAATAGCACCTGTACAGTACATCTGCACATAGAAGCGGAAAAACATACTATATTCCATTCCACTTAAGTGTTTATGTTATGTAAGCATACACCTTGGCTCAACAGATGTGTCCACACACACACAAAAATGTTCTTCAGAACTTGCATTTATTTGGTAATAAACTGCATATGAGGCAAACTGAAATATATTCCAGTGATTAACATTTTTCCCTCCTCCATTTTTGTTCAACATCTCTCAACTTTCATCTGCACTTACTTCATGTGCTGAGAGCTTTAAATTCAATAGCACAATGGGATGTAGAAACATCAGCCTTATCCACAGTGACCCTACTGCATCTGCTGCTAATTCCTACAGCTACTCAACAACTTGCGTAGAGAAGAAGCTTTTGTCAATGTGTACTGCAACACCTCATTAATTATCACAGCAGGTGGAAGGAGAGCAATGCGGATTAGAAAGATCTATGCACCTGTTCTCTAGCTTTTGTTGGACAAAATGGTGTGGGTACACAATAAAACCTGTGTTGGCTATAGATTGGTATAATAGGGAATTAATTCAGTAAGCCTAGATAACTGATTTGTTTCCGTAAACATTAACAGACAAGTTAATTTATAGGCATAAAAGAAATATTGATTACATTTCTGAATGACTTAACAGGGCGCGCTGAGCCCTGTATTGCGTCAGCTCTCGACAAGTCGGAAATAATACGCTATTGAGGTGTTACCTCCAGCAAAATATCAAGCATCAGTTTGCCGATTCATAGTAATCTCACTGTGACTAAAGATTTTTTTGTCACCTGTCTGGTTTAGTTAAAAGAAAAGGAATGAATGGATGTTTCATCAAAGACATGAATAAAATGAATGACACAAATGTAGCTGCAGGGAGAAACTAAAGTTCTATTTCTGTTTCATTATTCTGCAGTTCTGCTCCTTTCCACTTCCATTAACAGCAGATCACATATACAGTGGGATGTGGATATGGAAACACTGCAGATGGAGCTATAAACAGACACATATTAGATATTAGAGTCTTAGAAGAGCTAAGTGACACATGTCATTTTAGATTATTTGTTATGCTGTCTAAATGATTAGAGACTTTCTTACTGTGTCAAGATTCTTTTTTGCCTACAATCCTCATTTTTGAGACATTTTCTCCTAGACACTACTTCTGCATTACTTTCGCCTGATTTACTGAGCCATACTATGTGAATATTTGATGCAAATTATTAGAGTGTGCAAGCTTTAACAACATTCTGTCATGCATAAATACGTGTGAGAAGTTTTACTGTATTCAAATTCAAAGCTCTAACCCGTAAGACGTCACATGCTTAACAAATCTGACTTTGGATTAAAATAATCTGTAAGAGTGGAATAAAGTTTTGCAAGGCCAATATTTGACATCTTGTAAATTGTTCTCTGAAATTAATTTCATGGCATTTCTGAATGTTCGCAGAAGGAAAGAGACATGTGACAGAGGTCCTTGCATGATTTGTTCTGCAACAAAATAAGCTAACAGGACCCCGTCACTTTGTAAACATTGATTTGAATCAACGGATTCATCTTAAAATCTATGCACAATTAAGGAGACATCTGTCATCACTGCTGTCTTGGTCTATTTTTCTTTAAGCTACCTACTAATTTGCTAAAAATCCCATTTCCCACATTTCCTTGTTTGACAGGCACAGTTAATGGAAAGCACATCACTTCTTTCATTCTGTACAAATGAGAGAGCAAACACTGATTAATTTTCTACATGTGATTATAAAGCAGCCAAAATAACACCGAGGGTGTCTCTCATTGTGACGCGTGTCTCCAAAAAGACGATAACGCTTCACAAAACGACACGGGGCACTTCTGTTGGGTGCCGCTTTAGAAGAATCGCCTCTCACGGCTTTGTGTGTGTTCTGATTAAAACACTTATTTTTGGTATTCAAATAAAAATTGTCATCGGTCAGTCGATTGTCACACAACAGAAAATTCCTTGTCTTTTAGGACGGTTTGATTTCCAAACATATTGTCGTGGGAAATAGTAAAAAAGTACATCTGTAGTATCATGTAGGAGATAAGGTGCAATATTACAGTCTCTAATCACGACAGCGGCTTATATAATGCATTTTGCATTTTGCTGCCCTAGGACCTGGACTGGAATGTTCACTCTCATGTAAAAGAGGATTTTTGAGTGCTTTTGGCATTGTGGTTCTATTATTCTCTTGCAGTGCTACTGCACGGAATAAAGTGATTATCAATCATGGCTCTGTTATAAATCCCCAAATACTTCATAGTTCAATATATGCAAACAATGAAACCAGACACAAACCACTTACTTCATTCGGAAATGAATTAACACAGAAAAAAGAGATATGTAATTCTAAGCCCATATACAATGCCAAGACAGTAATGAGTGGCATAAGAAGGGTTTTGCATTCCCCTGTGAATAGACTGTGATGAGAGCACCTGCACTCTGTTCACTGCCAAAATGCCCCCACCTCACTAACATCACGAATCCAAAACCTTTTCAGAAATGTAACAATAATGCATTGGTCCATATACACCTTCATGTTGCTGCAATTAATCATGGCAGTGTCAAAAGGACAAGGCAGTAATTTTCATAGTGACAGAATGATTCAATGGGAGAGGAGAAGCAAGAGAAACAGGGGGAGAATGCGCAGAGATGCAGCGAGAGAGATCCTGGCCATGGCTTAATCAGCTTTCCTTCTTATTAACTGTCATTATCTTTCCTCTTTTCAATCAGTGCTTGCTTGTGCTGTGAGGATGTTCTAATAGTGGCACTGGGAAGCTATTATTGATATGTCACCAGCTTGCTTCAGTGCTTCAGATGCAGACAGATCTTGAAACATAATGGCTGACACTTAACTCATGCGGTCCATTATATTCAGCCCCCTCAAAGCTGCAGTAGGGGAATTTGATGTGTTGGGTGTCTCCAAAAAGTGGTGAGAAGAGACAGGTTTTTTTTTTTAAAAAAAAAAAGAAAAAAGTATTAACTTCCAGACACTGGAGCTCTTTAAAGATGTGTGCAGTAAAATGTAAATATTGTTTATTATTAGTGTATTACTGTGAACTATAGACTATTATATAATAGACAGTAGCATACTTGCCTAGCATCTCTAATAAGTCTGAAGGGGTAATATGTTTGCTAATACGGCCATGACAATTAATCACTAATGTCACGGAAAATGCACATCTAAACTAGAATAGTCTACATTACAATGAAAAGAAAAAAAGTTTAACTGGTTGCCCACATTTGCATATTTTTTCAGTTCTAATATGGCAGTTAAAGAACCAATAAAAAAGAACACAGTCAGCCAGATGAAGGAACAGTAGGAGCCTTATGAAACTGTCTAGTATAACAAGACTTGCAACAGTATATTGGATGAAGTTCAGCACTTTCATATTTCTATGCTAAGCCAGAGTCAAGTATCAGACATTATGCTGGATGCTGAAAGGATGTAAAAGGATGTTGCATAGCAACAGGGACGTTTTCGTTTCTTTAAGAGAGCCAAACAAAATTTATCAAAGCAAATACAAAGCTACGTCTGCCTAGGACAAAGGACATTTTGTATTGAATAGTCTATAAAAGTACACGGGGTTCGTCTACACGGTGATAAGAAGTCCATGCTGAGCTGACATATGGTGCTTGTACCTGTGGTTGGAGCGGAACAGCGGAAAAGCATAACTACGTGCGCACATACTCTATTCTGTAGGGTAAGACAGTGATATGATAATGCAGTGACATGGCACTCAAAGAATCCTGAACAAAAATGTATCGAAGAAATTCTTAATGTCAAGGAAGGAGGTTATCCTGCCACTCAAAGAGCTAATCATCTGCTCTATAAAAGCCAAACCAGGAAACATATAAACCAATCATGTTCTTTCGCTGCAAGTGCACAGCTGAGCTTCACAGCGTTTTCAGCCGTGTGGTGGCAGACAGCTATTGTTATGGAAGTAAAGCTGTAGGCGCACTTACAGTTTTTTAGCCCGGCTCTCTGCATCCATAGCATGACATAGCGTGCATTCTTTCATATGCTCTGACTGCATGAGCCAGAGATGCTAATCATTCCTGCTTTCTAAAATAAAATCATACCTCAAGTATGAAAATAAACTAGATTTTGGGGCAAAATGAACTATATCTTTATCTATACAATAAAGTACGTCCCAGTGACCAGTGAAATTAAATTTACAGGTCTGCCCCAGTTCATTTAGCTGGAGGCTTGGATTTATTGCACAAAAAATAACTGCCCAGAGGTACAATTATCTGCAGCAAGATTAGAAACTCTCATTTTTCTAGCCAGTCTTTACTCTAATATAGCACCAGCAGCCATAGTCTAAGCGTTGCTCAGCCATAAGAGGAGCTGCCTGTGGCAGCATAAAAGTTTTGATGCCTGAGAACATAAAAGTTGAGTGAATTCACATTAAGATGACCTAATCTTTAAACAATCTATAAAAATGTGTTTATGATAACAATGTATCAGTGCGAATGAATGTAAAAATAATGTGACAATGTGAAAGGCCTTTTCGCTCATGGTGATGTACTCACAGAGAATCGTAACTTAGAGCCGCAGCTCTGCTCAGCTTTATGGAGCTCTATAATAGGTTGCAGATCATTGTTTAGTTCTCTGGCCTTCCACTTCACTGCTGTGGTTCACTCTCAGCAGTTTCATTGTGTTGTCCTCGGCTGCAAAAGGAAGCTGCTTTCAGGTCTTAAAACTCACTGTGCACCAATGCTAGTAGAACATTCAGCTCTACAGCTACTGAAAGTGTAAATAATCAAATACAGATATTAACATAAAGAGTGAAAGCTGTTAAAATGTTATATTTTTTAGCATTTCTGTACATTCAGTGTTTGCCAGGCACATGTCAACTCAGGTTTGACAAAGAACAGGTTGAAGATATAAAACACAACTGCATGTTGCAGCCTGAAACGCCAGTCAGTATAAAATTAGCTTTATCCCAAGTCTATGTAAATATATTCTTCAAGTCTAGAGTAATAATAAAATCACAAGTTTTTTCTTTCAAAAACTAAGTGGAAAATATTGTCATGGATTAAGATACTTTGGTGTGTGAAATACCACTGAATGGTCGTATTTACGAGCTGTTGCTAATTGCCGGCTCAATCAATTTGGTCAGATTCTTTGTAAGTTGTGAGTCCCTATTGAGACCAGGCTTGCTATGATATGACATTGAAAATAGAGCTGACAACAGCTCATTCTGCAACAAGCCTCCGGCAGCAGCACTGACAAAGACTAAATGAGTTTCATCAAAAAGCAAATGGAGCTGTTTGAAGTTGCAGCCGTATAACTGGGCCAAAGCAGGAACACTCAAGCAAATACTTACAAACCTAATAATGAGCTTTTATTATGGAGCATGACCAGTGACAACAGCATAAATAGAACAAATGGACTTGTTTAAATGTCATATTTTCCTCATGTGCAGGCAACATATAAATTAAAAACAATGCCAAAACAAAATTCCATTTTTCTCTAGTAATTGTCCTTTTTTCAGCCTTTTATCTAGCAGCTGTAAGCCTAGCTTTATTTCATAGCAAGTACTTCTTAGTATGTCAAGATTAGTCATATTTTATGGTAACTTTTAATGATCAAATATTAAAATATAACGCGACAGAACCTTGTGATACAACCAAAGAACAAACCAAAAACAGCCGAAGAAAGCTCAGCTCCTGAAACGATTATTTCCATGTAGTTTACAAATTAATATTTTTTTTTGTTTTTTACTGATTAAGCACCACAGTTAAGACTTGAGATTAAATCGACCTTTTAAAGGGCTTAGTGAGACTGCGGTTTGAAAATCTATTCTTGAAACCTGTCAGAGATGGTTGGCCAGGTTTTTGATTTATTATAACAGTACACAGCAACTTTGACAGGCCATGATCAACTCCCCACTGAGGCAATGTTACCCTCCAAGCTGAAAGTGTTTTCTTTCTCATGTTCCTTGAATCAGCAGACTTGGCTTTATAGCTTGCATTATTCCAGTCCAAACAACAATGTCTGTTTAAGGGCTAATAAGCGATACTGAAATTACTTTCTGTGCAGGCAACCTGTACGAGGTGTGGAAGCGTATCTCGTCCTATAGTTTTATGTTTGACACAAACAAACTCATTTGAAATAAATCAACTTTGCATGGACACGTTTGTGGAGTGGGGAAGTCTTTGGACCCTGTGCCTTATGTGCTTTTAAGTTGGAGTGCTAACAAGGACCCTTAACTAGCTTGCTATTGGAGTTACTGCTAATAAATAATTGATGTACTTTTTTGTAACTTAGCCAGGTCGCTCTCATGATGATTTAAATTTAAATAATTGATCAAAACTTCTTTTACAGTGAACAAAATATTTACATTTTCCCCTCATACATGATGTCAACAACTCTGCAAGCCGCTGACCAAAGGTTACACCGCCTTTCTGAGTTGCTGTTCAAACCTGAAGGGGCATTCGCACGAATTTTAACAAGTAGCAACACATTTTTCTGATTATTCCGACACCACATGAATGCCCTATATTCCATGCCATGAGAGCACTAGGAACATTAAAGGCCCTTCACTCTCATAGTACTCACATCCAGGTGTTTTCACTTAGATTGGCTAATTAAACCTCTTCTCAGGACTGTGTGGGCTTGTGCAATCTGTGCCTGGTTAATATAGGCTCCCCCTGTTCCATGCATTTCTGGAACAAGTTTAAACTTTATTTTTTAATATTTTAAGTAAAAAAAGAAAAAAACGTTTGGTGACTTTAACAAACTGCCAGCACACTGCAGCTCTACTCAGCTTCAAACAGAATCACTAAGAACACCTGTGTGGGTGTGCAGGACTTTTAAAGTCTAATACAGATTTTTTTTTTCTTCAGGTTTGTAGTGGCAAAGGTCCCAGTGGTAAAACAGAATTGCTTAAAAGGGCACTTTGAAAACAAAATGAGCCAATGCAAAGTTTTAGGAGAGATGGCGTTTTCTTTAAGATGCTACTGGATTCAGGTTTCCCCATATGATTAATGTGCAGGACCTCCATTAATGTATTAGTGCTTTAAGATATTTTTATTGGAAGGTACTACTGGACCTCAATAGTCAGCTGGAGAAATTACTGTGTTTACAGTCACACAACATGACATGTATCATTTAAATCAAGTTCAAACCAAGTAGCTTAGTACTTTTATTTAAACACACACACAGACACACACATATATATAAAAGAGTCAAAACATCTGCACTGCATCTTTCTGCAGTCTGCATTAATAGTGATCAATGGTGAATTGAACAATCACACTACCAATTGTTTTGTTTAATCTCAAGTCGCTGACTTAATCATGCACTTGCTGCGTCACTGACAAAGCTAATTAAAAGCAACGTGACTCAGCCAGATCCCTTTTTTCTCTAGCATGCTTCAGAAAAAAGGATCCAGCAGTGCTTAACTTTAATGGCTTTAAGCTCCCTGTGAAATCACAACAGGGAAGATCCACAGCAGACACCACACCATCAACCAGGAAGTACCTGAGAGACGGAAATCATGTTCACCTTGTGTTCACCTCTCACTGGGCTCATAATTGCTGGAGAAAGGTGCACTCGGGGTCTGGTGTCCATTACCATACACCCATGGACAATGATTAATGACCCAGTGGGAACTAACAGCAAGTGACTGCTCTCAAACAGTGTCCATGAGCTCATATGCCACCAAACATCTGACTATATGCTTCAGATATTGTAAGACCTTGTTTTGCACTTCAAAACACTGAGAAAAAAGTGAATGTGAAGTGTTTGCACGCTGCACAAAGTGCAGACACTGTGCACTTGACTGTATGAATGTGTGTTACTAAATGAGTGTGGATAAGGCTGTGCAGTGATAATTCTGCATTAAATCACTACTATCATTCCACAGTGTTTGCAATAATTAACCTGAACATGACCATCAATAATACTAATGTATCTGTTTGCAAAATATGATCTCTCTACATAGCTTCAATAGCTACATTGCACAACAAACATATTTATGGTAATCAGTCACAGGTCAGTTTGTCCTTTGTGGATCTAGAAAGCATATGATAGGGTGCCAAGAGAGGAAGTCAGGAGTGGCAGAGAAGTATAGGACGTGTGAGGACAGTGAGACAGCATGCTGCTGGACTGACAGATGGATTCAAGGTGGGGGTGGGTTACATCGGAGATCGGCTCTGAACCCCCTCTTTGTAATGGTGATGGACAGGTTGACAGATGACATCAGGCAGAGTCTCCATGGACTATGATGTTCACAGACAACACTGTGATCTGTAGTGAAAGTATGGAGAAGGTGGAATAGAGACTGGAGGTATGCACTGGAGAAAAGAGGAATGAAAGTCAGTAGAAGCAAAACAGCGTGTGAATGAGAGCGAGACAGGTGGAAAGGTGAAGATGCAAGGAGCAGAGGTGGTGAAGGTAGATGAATTTAAATGCCTGAAGGGGTTAACCATCCAAAACAATGGAAGAGAGTATAGGCAGGGTGGAGTGGGTGGAGATGAGTGCCGGGGTGATTTGTGACAGAAGGATAGCGACAAGAGTGAAAGAGAAGGTTTACAAAACAGTAGTGAAACCTGCTGGAGGTGGAGCTGAAGGTGGCAGAGCTGAAGATGCTGAGATTTTCATTGGGAGTGACCAGGACGGACAAAATTAGAAATGAGTACATCAGAGGGACAGCTCGGGTTGAGCGGTTTAGAAATAGAGTTAGAGAGGCAAGGCTGAGACGGTTTGGACATGTACAGAGGGACGGAGAGTGCATATATTGGACAGGGTGCTAAAGATGGAGCTGTCAGGAAGGAGGAAAAGTGGAAGACCACAGAGGAGGTTTCTGGAGAGAGAGATGAGAGAGGACATGCAGAGGGTAGGTGACAGAAGAGGATGCTAAGGACAGGATGAGATGGAGGCAGACTGAGTAGCCAAAAGAAGAAGAAGGAGGACTCACAGATCAGTCTGTAATGAAGGCAGCAGCAGATGTTTTAAATGACTGCAGGGATATGCCTTCTAAACTCGCAATATTATTATTTAGCAAATAACAACAACTTTCAGTGGGAAACATATATAAATAGTACTGGTCTGTGCGCTGAGAAACAAAATAAATAACATGCAACACAATTTCTATTCCTCTGTAAACAACAGGGATCTGTGTGCTGTAAAGGCAGCTCCCCGGTGAGCAGGCAGCACGGTACATCTTCAGCAGCAACTCACCGATGGGGCCGGTTTCCCTCCCTTTGCAGTGCAGACAAGAGTGAAATTCTGGGCTTGGTATCGACTGAAAGGGGCTGGAGTGTTTTCCGCCACCACTGATATGTTGTTTGGAGGTGCTGTGGAGGACAAAGGGGAAAGCTTTATGAAACAGTATCCTAACGCATTGGATAAGACACAAAGTGCAACCTCAGAAATTCATAAATGTTTACAAAACATCCATTTTCACTCTATCTGCGCATTCCAAGACTTATTTTGTGATGAAATGTCAACTTAGGGTTACACATGTAGGTGGAAACCGCACCGGCAATGCTGACAGCAAAGAAAGAGCAAGAAAGTGAGAGCGGAGAAAGAGAATTGCAATTCTGTCCAGATGTTTAAAATAAAGCGGACAAAAACAAATCTACAGACCTGCTTTATCTATCTACTATATCCATTTTCAAAGGAAAGCAAAAACCTGCTGTGAGAATCTCCACTTCAAATGGAAACTGAATGGTGGGGACAATATGTTCAAAACTCCCCAGGGCTCATGCGAGTCGGATAAGGCTGATAAGGTAGAAAATCTCATACATATCATATCACTAACCCTCTATTTGAATCTCTCTAGGGATTCCAGCAAGTATGTCATGGTAGTGTAAAGGGAAAACATGTGAGCAAGACTTCACAGCACTTTGGAGGAGCACGGGGAGGGGACGGGTGGGGGGGCGGGGGGCGGTAATGAATGGAAATCTCACACATTCCCCAGAAAATCAGCTGTTCAACACGCGGTGCTCTGGTCCTTTTTATGGCAGCTTAAATATGAATGCACGTACTTCATAGGCCACATTGTGGTGGATTAAATTAAATATTAACGGTTACCTGATGGCAGCGACGGCTAGCTGCACGAGGACCAATGCAGAGCATCAAAGACACTTTTCAGAGCATTTTTCACGTTTTCATATATTTTGTGCATCTCTGCGTTTTTATCTTCACGAGGCATTTCATGAACCATTGTGCACAGATATTTACAAGTCAACTGGACTCCAAATGGTTCAGTAATATGTCAACAGCTCCGAGCTCTTTTCAGAATGAGAACCATTTTCGTAATGCCTCAAAAGAAAAAAAAAAAAAAAGTGTGTGAACTGAGAAAAGAGTCTTTTTTTTGAGACAGATAAGACCGATAAGGCGAAAAGAAAGGTCACGCAGAGATCAGTACCTTTTTGATGTGCCAGTTTTATGTGTAAATCTATCAAGCAGTTTTAAAGAGACATGCCACAGCAATTAATTGATTAAAAGCAGGCGGGAGTCGGTGGGGGATTTAGCTGCTGGCTCGGGTGCCTCTGTGTTTCCACACCTCTTAATTGCTTATTGATGGAATTCATATGGTTGTAAATTAACCTTAGAACACTCCATTAGCTTACTGACAAGCCTGTCTCAACCTGGCATATGATAAGCTGTCAGAGGTGTCTGCTTCTGACCAGTCAAGCTCAAGCACTCGACACAGAAGCAGCGTATGTGAATGGCATCTAGCACAATGAAGCTGCGCTGACACGCAGACCATATAATAAGATGATAATAAAAGAAAGCGATTCAACATTATACGGCTACAGTATTGATTGCCGTATTCTATAAAACAGAATTATATTCCATTTTGCAGAGTCCAGTAAATGTGCTCTGGACACTCTTGGTACTTTTTTCCTGCAAAGTTGCTGCGCAGTTAAAATTATGAATCATTTCCACAATGTGAACATCTGTGAACACCAAGAGATCAAGTGAGTTTTGCAACAATCTGTAGAGAGTTTTAATACAAACTGACACATAATTTTGACAAAGTGAATTTCATGAAAACCAATTTAATTAATTACTGTTAAACTGGATGTTTCCATTTGTCTAATGCACACTGATAATCTCCTGAAAGTTCTCTAAAGGAACAGAAATAAGATTCTTTAGTTAGAAAATAAAATTACTAACACAATCTCAAAAATGCAGAGATACAATAATTCCTCACTGTGGTTCAGAGGTGCCTCACATTGATCATGATACTCTATTATTTTATGCCCTGTAGGTGTGGGGGCACCTAATGGAAGTCAACGCCTAAGACGAGCCTTAAGCCTTGGTGAAATATTTGATATGATTAATACCAAGACCTACTGTGCACAGCACAGTGTTTGTAAACACAACAACCCTAAACAGGATTAAGATGGCTGAATGTAATGATTGTGTCTAAGCCTTTCATACCTCATTTAATTGAAGCTGTCTCTTTGCTCACTTGTTAAAGGTTGATCTGCTTTTTTATTTTTTATTTTTTTATCTTTTCTGTTTTTTTTTCCTGCGATGGAGTTCTTTGTTTTACAGAGATCTGTGTACCACTTATTTGAAAAGAACAGATAAATAATTAAAAACATCGCTCTTGACAAGGTTACTGCCTAGCACAACATTTGAGGCTGATATGCTGCTCATACAAAACAGGGAGAGAAAAATATTTGCACTGAAATTTTTTAAAAAAGTGTGAGCTAAAGAATGTGTACTCTTGGGAAAACATGCCAAAAGAGGAAAAAAACATATTTTTTTTTTAAAAGAAATATCAATATGAAAATCTGACATTTTTCCAGGGTCTTCTTTAAAAAGTCAAACAATTCATGTAGAGATATAGAAATTCCGAAACGCTCTTAACATGATGATATGAAATCTACACACATCGTATGGGCATAAATATTCATCCTCTATATGACACTCACGCCAAAGCATGCTTTTAATGATGATATGTGGAATGGCAGTGACCAAACAGAAATATATGATGCCTCTCTCATGTTTTTGTTTTCACTTTAAAGAATGCATCATTTTTTTCCCTCCAATCTCACGGGCTCATTTTATTTCTTCAAACATCACTGAAAATTGAAACTTTCTTGCAATTACAGTTCTAGACTGACAACCCAATTTAGCCTGAAACACCTTTGCCTAGTCTGCAAAATATATACTGTATAAACTCCTGGGTATGTTTCATTACATCATAAAATATAGATCCCAAAGCCTATGAAATGTGAGGCCTGCAGTCCCACAGCCTGTCTGCTTTGTTTCAAAACCTGCACTTGCACAGCACTGCATTAAAAGCAGCATTTAATTCCTTTTGTCCCTGATAGTACTACTGCTAGTCACATCAATAACAATCTCTCCCACTATTTCTTGCTTGCCACCTCCTTTTTGTTCTATATCCTCAAGCGCCATTACTCTGCTATCTTTACTAACAAAAAAGAAAAACAGAGAGGGGGAAAAAAAACTGCAAAGGAGATTGGTGAATCTGCAAAACAGAAGCACATTTAATGCTCCACAGAGACAGTCTTCCCTGCCTCATAATTAGGGGATTTAGAGCTCTGGAGACAGCTGGACTCACAAGACACACTCCCAACATCCCCCTGTACTAAGCACCCTGACCTCGAGTCCACATCTCTGGGGGTTTATTTATTATGTTTGTGTGTGTGTGTGTGTGTGTGTGTGTGTGTGTGTGTGTGTGTGTGTGTGTGTGTGTGTGTGAGAGAGGTGGTGGTAAGATGAGTGTTGCAAGAAATAGGCTCCAACGCCATCCATGGCTTTCACTTCTACTTTCACTGACAGGAATTCATTAATTGAACCTGTAAAGTGATCAAAGTGTGACTTTTGAATGATTTCACCAAACTAAATGACGGCAATTACACTTGAAGGCATTTCACTTCTCAGCAGTAAAACTAAAGAGGATGCACTTTTAATTCCCTCTATTGTTTTTGCGTTAACCCTTTTACAGACTAATGATCAACAAGATGTGCCCTTACCTAACACACCGCATGCTGCAAGAAGCCTCCAACATCTGTGCTTACATTTACAGGTACACGGAGTGCCGTGTATAGATGGATGGAACAATAAAATGCAGGATGGCCAAAGTGAAATAATTTAATGTCTGAGTTTGAAGACGTTGGAGTGAATTGCGCAAGCAGAGAGAAGCATGTGGATCCCAAAGAACATCTGAATGTACTACAGCAATGTAACACGTTTTCATGAGATTTTCAATATTTCTGTTATTAACCATTTAGCAAGATTTCTCTTTTTGAAAAGGTCATTTATAGCCTCTGAAAACTGAGCACATATTTGAACAATCAAACATTCAGCTCTCTTTAAAGCTGCACTTATAAAACATAAAGTTAGTATTGTTCTTCTGTGGAAAAGTACACATGTATCATTGCCGTATAGCAGAAACAAAACAACAACAAAACAAAATTCCTTTAGTTGCGACATGTTTGGGTGTTTTCTTGCATGTAGAGCAGTTTCAGATCATTCCATATAATTTTAAAATGGATTTAAATACAGCAATTTCATAACCCTCCTTTTCTCCTTTTCCCTTTTAAACCACTTCGTGATGGAATGGCTGGTGTGTTTAAAATCATTATTCTCTTGGAAGACCCCCTTCAACTTCAAGACAGAATGAATGGCATTATCTTCAAGCACTCTTTGATATGATACAGAATTCATAGCTGAAACAATGACTGCAATCATTCTGTGTGTAGATCATCAATCATCCAGGTCATGGTAGTCTCAAGAGCTTGAAAAAAAGGCGACTGGACTTCTTTACTTTTTTTTTTTTTTTTAAAGACATTACACCTCTTATCGAAGAAGCTTCTTCAATTCTAAAACCAAAAGGTGGAGAGTTCCAGGTTCTTAACCCTTTAACAGCGGGTGATCGCCGACGATGCACCTGTTACCTGCCCTTACTTGCCGTGAGCAGCTGTTGAGATCAAAGACACTTTGAATTACTGTAATTATGCAACCGTTTGTCCTATCAGAAAAATTCAAATGGTTTCTGAAAGCTGAGAAATTGCGCTTCACACCCAACATAGGCTTATTATGGTAATTGTTGCCGGAAGTCCATAAATGGCGGCACGTCTGAAGGTTAAAAAAGCAGGAACACATGAGCCAAGTTGTTTTGGGCGAAACCACTGTGAGAACTTACACCACCCTACCAAGTGACCTATTGAGGTCACCTGAAGTAAGGTTTAAATGGAGGTTGAGGTGCCCTGGATGGGTTCTCAGGACCATTGTAGGTGGCTGACAGCTGATCTCATAAGCCACCGCCTCTATTTTACTCCACTTTCAAACCATCTGTCTTCCAACGTGTGAACATTGGCATCCTCGAAAGAGTTTCCTTGATCCTTCAGGTGCAGAAATACAGTTGAGTCTTGTCCTGTCTGGGTGGCTCTTCTATGTTGTGCCAAGCGGCTGTTTATTTTCTCCACTGTAGAGGTCTGAGCACTCCTCAGTGAACTGCACAACATGTTGCTTAGCTTGTGTTTGGGAGTTTTGTCCTTGGGATGAATTTGTGTCGTAGAGGGTGGCCGGGTCTGAAGTACACTGGGTTGTCACGCTTGGAGAAAATTCCTTTATGATGACCACAGGGGTTTTTGACTAATATTCTACTCAACTCGATAACATGTTAGCTTTTATATTTTATATGCCGTGGAAATAACATTGAAAGCTGAGTTACTTATCGTTTTATCGGCAGAAAATGGATGGATGTATCAAGGTTGCCAAATTCCAAAGTGTCAGAGATTGTGAGTGGATGCTGCTAAGCTATCAGTATGACAAGCATATATGATATCCTTCCTTAATAAATACACCTACTGTATGGCATGGCTCCTAAATGACCTCCTTCTTGAGCTATTGTGTTCACAAGATTTTCAGAAAACTTGACCTCTGGCCTTGACCTTGAGATCAATGGACAACAATACCCCATGAGCCTTTTAGGCTAAATTTTCGCCCTTCAGCACCAACTGTTTCCTCCAGATGGTGTAATAAAACTTTGCCGTTCTACGTGATGGTCACGTTCCAGAGTCTTAGGAAATACTTCTGTTTTTCTGGCTCAAAATTCAATAGCAAACAGAAAACCAAAACCCTGCGTTTAAAGATTTAAATGACAGGTTTTACTTGCCACTGGAGTTAAATTTACTATATAATACACTATTAACAGGCAGTGTTTTAAAGAGGATCAAATTATTACTTGTCCAAATATGTCAAACCAGCTAATTTGGTACTTTTCCACTTTCTTGCTCCAGATGATGAACATTGGCGTTATACACGTAACACGCAGCGTCTTCATTTTGTGCCTCTTTGCTGTATGTTCCTGACTCTAATGCGTTACACCTTCTTTTCATGCTGCACAACTCACTCAGTTATGAACATGGGTCTCCAACCATGTCCCCCAAGACAAAGTTGTGTACATTTTGTATAATTTTATTAAGTATGAAGAAACCATTTGGAGTAAGGCTGTATATTACTTTGCTGCTCCGTAATGTAGTTTGCAGTTGGTCCCAAACACAAAGGCATAAGTGACAGGTTAACCGTGACGAGTGGGGACAGAAATGCCCATGCCACATTACTGCAAACTAAGCAACTGGAAGCTCAGAATGTCAATTTAATTGACTCTTTCACCTAATATTCATCCCAGAGGAGTCTGAAATGGTAGTTAATTGGTTCATCCCTGAGCATCTTCTATGATCTCAATTTTACTTTTTGGCTTGAGGATATGATTTTGGCATCCAAAAAAATTCAAAACAAATTTTACACTGCCAGCTCTTGGCATTGCACAAAACATACAGCATCTCTCACTGGTGCCTTATTTCTACTCTAAGGGTAAGACTGCTCCAAACACAGATGTTTGTGGAAATTTATACTTGTGTAAAGACACATACTCACACACACACATACGCATGCAAGTAAAACAATAATTTTCATATGCATGCGTGTGCAGTTGTGATCTCCTGTAGATCAAACTGCTATAGTCTCATTATTAAACAGTCACACCTTGTACATGCATGCCAGACTGAGTGAAGCTGAGTAAAGAACGCTGCCAGTGTGTTTATATTCTTTATTTTGAAAAGGCACATGGTTGGATAGACCATTAATGTGGCAGTGGGGAAATAAAAGTTATTTCAGTGGCAGACTTAAATTAAAGTTAAGTCCTCTCAAGAGGGAAAAAAAGGATATCATGAAATGTTTGCTTGCATGAGTTCCCTGTACCCACAGTCGTTTTTTTAAAACTACCAAAAAAGACACCGAAGTTCTTTTTTAATCACTTTTTCTATTGTGTTTTTTTGTATTTGCATATACACTCCACCCTGTTAATTTGCATGGGTTATTATTGTGCTGTCAGTGCATATCGGATCCTCCTGCCCCAGCCAGCCACTGAGTGGTGTAGCTGCTCGCGAAGAGAAGGAGGCTCTGGTGGCTGTCAGGAAGAGGAAGGGGATGACACACAGAGACAAAAGCTTGTGTCACATTGAACAAGTTCCCCAGTTCCGAAGCCCATTAATCATACCGATGGTGTTGAAAATGCAGCAAGCACATAGATTACATGCCTCTGAGTTTGAGCTGGCCTGTTTTTTTGTTTTTTTGGAGAGTGAGAAATATGTTTGCACATTCTTGACTATATTTTTTTTTAATTGATGCATTGCTGAGAAATGCCAGTTGTTCCTCACGTGGCATGCTCTCAAGTGGACATAGAATTGCAATATACATTTGAGTGATAACCCACTCTCACCCCCAACATAAAGAAAATTGTGTGGAACTTAGGCATACTTTTTTTTTTCTGTCTTGCTCTGTTTCCATATGGTAGGAGATATGATAAGTCATGGCTGCATATGGCTCTCCCTATTCTCTCCCCAGGCTGCTGCTGTCCGATGGTAAACCAGTTTTGGACTTACAACTTTGTACATATAATGAGGACAAGGGGGACAGAAGAGAGGATTTTACAAGCACAGTTTGAAGGCTTGGTTGAGACAGGACAAAAGGCAAAGCTTTTTTTGGTCTCTCAAATAGCAGACAGTGGCAGATGGGACTTTCCCCGTACCCAGCCCAGCATCAATTATGTTATGACTGGCACCCTCATCTCTAAAGCCCATTTTTTTGCTTAAGGGCAGAGGTTTGGGTTTGCAATATGTTACAATTTGGCCCCTATACCTCCTGCCTTGTCCAGCTTCCTTCATCCCCCTTGTGGCAATTCACAAGGGAATCACATAGGTACACCTTTAACATCCCCAGTCTCTTGCGGATTACAGCAAATCTCTTGATGTGTTACTATTATATTATATATTATTATTTTTTATTTAGCTTAATTTTATTTTTATGACACTTAATTACCAGACCAAGGGGCAACAATGAGACTGCAAAGTTATGTGAGGCCAAACAGGGTCACCTAAGGTAGTGAAGTATTCATCATCCAATTATAATCCCCAGACTATAAACAATCCCCTAAAAAGTCTGAGAAAATCTACTTCAAATGTCTGGTGCCAGATGGCCACAAGCTCTGCAAATGTCGATATAGTATACACAGCATTCAGGGACAGGGAGGAGAATTCATATTTCAAGGTGACATGTAAGGGTTGTTGATGGGGTAGTTATGACCAAGATAAATGGGTGACCATGCATCAACAGTTTCTCTTTTTAAAATGGCAAGAAATACAACAGAATGACTTTCATTGCATTGGCATGTTTAACCTTTACTGGACACTGGGTTTAAAATGCATTTGAACAGCTGGCTGTTAGTTATTGTCAGAAATTGGATAGTTAGTGGAACGTCATAGGCAGTTTAAATATTTCACTTAAGACATAAATCATTATTTCAAGATCACTGCTATAAAAGTCAGCGATATCTACAACATACCGACACACGATCTCAGACCTCAAATTAGTGAAGATAAACTTTTTTGTGCATCCGGCTCATAGGACTAATTTCAGCTTGATGATCATCATAGCACATCCTGGTCACAGTCCCATTGATGTGTTGAGTTGTTGATGCATTTTACTGAAATAAAGGGCATTGTCTTTAAATATTAAGGAAGCGATGCATGTGTGGAGCTTTTCTTTTCAATGTAAATGTTTGCCAGATGCAATAATGCAGCAATGAAAATTTGACCTTTTTATAACTCTTGTGAGGAGACCTCACAGTGAGCATCTAAACTGAGAATTTAAAGTTTAAAAAATCTCTCCGGGCAGCCTTAATTATTCACTGCGCTTTGAATGGCAGGTGAAACACTGATCTATATTCTAGTTTCACAAAGAGAATATTTTAAAGTACATCCACACCAGCTTATCCGAGGTTCATGTGTGCTTGAATGTTTTTACACAGAAATACATTTCCTGTGTGAATTTGCTTGCACTTCGAGAGATGCGTTTATTTAGTAAACTGTAATGTTATGATCAATTTTAGATGTAGGGCACTGGCAAAATATTTACTGCAAGTACTGTTTTGTGTTGAAGTGTATGTGTGAGAATGGGCCAATGTGAAACGCTCGCAGTAAAAGCACTTCTCATAACACAAATTATTAATCCAAATATAAATGCAGGCATTTGCTAATTTCTCATGACAGTTTAAGAGGTCTTCCATCAGCTGAAAGGTAGCAGCCGGCCACGTGCATGAATGGCTGTAAAATAGATGCAACTGGCCAACAGCATCCCCATCGTTAGAAGACATTAAAAAAAGAGCGAAAAATCCAAAGTAGCTACAAAGTGCAGCGTGTTCTCCGTAGCCAATATTTCCACAGGGACATGTGGAAGGAAGGAATGTTTAGTGTGTCTAACTTCTTGTGCTAGAGGGATAAAATTGGTTCATCAAGTGTGATGTCATCCCTGTGCTGCGTTTGACTAATGGGTTATTTGTGGTGAGTAATTCTCAGAAAAGAATGGCACACAAATTTCAACATGTTTGAACAATGTTCAGCACCAAAGCTCTTAGCTGAGCTTGACTTCTTCTTCTTTTTTTTTTGATGGAAAAATTGCAAAAATCTTGCAGTGGTTCTGTTGTAGCTGGGTATTAACATAGACACAACAGTTTGAATAATATGTGTGCTTCGGTAAAACATAAAGTTAACCGATTCGATGTGCTGATTTATTTATGCTCTTTTCACTAGAACAAAGCTGCTGCTCTGTTTGTCCACCACTAAAGATTTAACAATATTTAAATTAAAATTTGACAATCAAAGTCGCTCATTTCACCAGTCCACTCTCTGACCGAATACACCCACTTTGTATCAAGCAGATGAAATAATGTGTGGATATTCTCAAGATATGATAAAAGAAGCTTTCAGGAGTTAACATTTTAAATATTCAAAGGTCAGTATATCACAACATTTCAGGAAAAAGCAGATCCAAACACCAAACAATTATTATTATTTAAATCAATAGAGATATAGACAAGAAGGAAGGAGATTCTACCCTGCTGTTGTGTTCTGCAGTGTGCACTGACAGAGGCACACCTCTGCTTGGTGCACCTGCACTTTCTCCACTTCATTTCTGTGGTGCATCTATCAATATTTACTGGACGCAACAAACATCAGGAGTGACATTTACACTCCTCCTCAGGAAAAGATAAAATCCACAAAGCAAAGTTGATTTAATTTCTCATAGGACTTAGTCAAGCCTGTTGATCCAAGCACTTTTCTTTGCTTTGTCTTGTTATACACCCGGTTTGCCTATCTTATCATTTTGTTTGTTGGATTCATGAGCAATTACATAAGCGCTATGAATCAAATCATAAGCTCAAGATGAATGCAGCTTTTGCGTTGTAAACATTTGATGGAAATGTTTTTTAAACAGTCAAAGATATGAGATAAGATTTTTAAAGAGCTGAAGATACAAAGTTATGACCAATCAGTATTTTACACTACTCAAAAACTTAAAGGAATACTGTCTATGTGGAAAAAATCATGCTGGATATCTATACTGATATGGACTGGGTAATGTGCTCGGAATGAAAGGATGCCACATTGTTTGATGGAAATGAAAATTATATTATTTAGTTAAGGTGAGAGTGTCACTTCCTTCATCCTCCAGGAACTGCCTGCATACTCGTGCCACATGATGGTCATTGTCATGAATCAGGAGGAACCCAGGACCCACAGGGTTGACAGTGGGTCCAAGGATTTCATCCCAATACCTAATGGTAGTCAGGGTGCTATTGCCTTGCCTGCAGAGGTCTGTGTGTCCTTCCATGAATATGCCTCCCCTGACCATTACCGACCCACCACCATATCGGTCATGCTGAATGACGTTCTCCATGGCTTCAGAAGAGAAAAGGTCAGAAAAAATGAGGAGGGGAAAATGTCAGTGGCCTCCACCTGTAAAACCATCCCAGTTTTGGGGGATTTGCTCATTGTTGCCCCTCTAATGCACCTGTTGTTAATTTCTTTAACGCCAAAGCAGCTGAAACTGATCAACAACCCCCTCTGCTGCTTAACTGACCAGATCAATATCCCAGAAGTTTAATTGACTTGATGCTGCACTCTGATTATAACGTGTTTCTTCAAATTTTTCTGAGCAGTGTGTGTGTGTGTGTGTGTGTGTGTGTGTTTAGAGAAAGCGTGCGCGCGAGAGAGAGAAGGAATATGTACATAATTAGAATATTTAAAAAATAAAAAATAATATTAAAATAAAATAAAAAGTAACCTTCATAAAGACTCAGCACTTTTTTCACATGTGATACAAATGCAAATCCGCCATTAGCATCGAAATGACACTTGATTACTTCATGGTGACATATTACATCTCCAGTTCCTAAATATTCATGAGTGCAGTGGTTCTGATTTTGGCCATAGAAAATATTAGATTTATGCAGAGGGTGGAAACAGCTTTCATTTTCAAAATAAATTGAACTGTGATGGTGAAGCAGCTCGTTTTAAACTAGAAATGATGACTAACATCCCGGTGATCCTGGCCTCCCTGTGTGCCATAAAGAAAGCCGTTTTCTGCCTCCCACTTCTGAAGTTTTGATCATTAATTCAATGCACTGAACAGCTTCTAAAAATGTCCAGCAGCCCGTGCTGGATGTGTACACTTATGTATGTATCTATAGAGCATCGTTTGCTACGATTCTTATGTTTCTATTTAGACTACTGAATCGTTGAGCAAGGCATTTCAGTGAATTTATCATGAAATCCGATGGTAGCTAATTCTGTCAAATTACTGCCGCCAAAAATCCCATCCCATTCTCTACTTGGGCTATTTCACATACTGCACACAAATTTGAAAACAGTCTCAATTGAATCTGAAGCCTTTTCTTCAAGACATATTGGATTTTGTTTCAAGGATGCATTTAATAGCTAAAACAATTAGAAATTTAATTGACATTCCAAAAAAAGTGTCAGTTACTGGCATTGAATTGCTAAAAGATCAGACTAAGACATTTACAAAATGAAAGACTTGATAAGAAAAGGAAAAAAAAACTTGATGGTTTTTGATTTGCAAAGGACAAAAACAGAACAGACTATAAGTCAGGTTCTGAAACTGTTGGTTAAAAAAATGACCCATTCTGTACTAAACATGCCAGATTCTTTGTAAACCATTTCAGTTCTCAAGATTCCCTGGCAAGAAAAGCCTTCTGTAGCTCCAGTATGGCATGGAGACAGAAAAAAAAGACCAGAGGCAAGCTACATTTATGCACAAAAAACACGAGTTCCCATACATAAACTGGCATTTATAAAAAAAAATGTGTTAAAATGTAATAAAACCAGAGGCCTGCGAGGGTCCTGCGCAGTATCTTAGCTATTCCCAAGACTGCACTTTTCTGGACAGAGATCTCGGATGTCATTCCTGGAATCTGCTGGAGCCATTCTCACAGTTTGGGGGTCACTGCCCTGAATGTTCCGATTACCACGGGGACCACTGTTGCCTTCGCCTTCCACATCCTCTCTAGCTCTTCTCTCAGCCCTTGGTATTTCAATTTAATTCAATTTTATTTATATAGCATCAAATCACAACAAACAGTCATCTCAAGGCGCTTTATATTGTAAGGTAAAGACCTACAATAATTACGGAGAAAACCCAACAGTCAAAACGACCCCCTATGAGCAAGCACTTGGCGACAGTGGGAAGGAAAAACTCCCTTTTAACAGGAAGAAACCTCCGGCAGAACCAGGCTCAGGGAGGGGCAGTCACGCTTTATCAAGCTTCTCGTGTTACTGTCGCTTGGTATTGCTACATCTACAGCTTTCCTTCTCTGCTTGTCCACCACTACTATGTCCGGTTGGTTAACCATCACCAGTTTGTCCGTCTGTATCTGGAAGTCCCACAGGATCTTAGCTCGGTCATTTTAAACCGCCCGAGGGGACGTGACCTCCAGGGGACGTGATTTCCAGGCCAGATATTCCTGTATACTGTGCCAGCCAGTTTGTTATGGTGTTCAATGTATGCCTGCTAGCATCTTGCACCCTGCTGGATTGTCTCAGGGGCATTATATATATATTTTTTTCTTTCTTTTTTCTTCTGAAAATAAAGATATAAAGGAGTAATGCTGAAGGAGTGGAAATCATGCTAGTGCATGCATCTGGAACTTTGCGGTGAACTGAGATTTATTATTTATGATTTAAAGAGGATCATGCATACCTATATGTTAAATTTTTGTCATGAATCTAGAAAGTTTTATGTATCTGGCTTTAGGATCGACCTCATGGCTGGTGAACACTGCATTCAAGGGTCATGAATTTGCAATTTTATGCCTTCATATTAACTGCACATGTAGAGAGCCACTTCATCACAGCACCCTACTGCCTGAGGCCTTGATTACAGTTTTCCTTGAGTAC
Source organism: Cichlasoma orientale (assembly GCA_034780415.1). Classification (NCBI taxonomy): domain Eukaryota; kingdom Metazoa; phylum Chordata; class Actinopteri; order Cichliformes; family Cichlidae; genus Cichlasoma; species Cichlasoma orientale. The sequence continues at coordinate 642,650 of JAVDPK010002964.1, forward strand.
ATCACCAGTTTCCCATGCAGCATGCTATAATTGCTGATGACCAGATTGCTCTGATTCACCCTGGAAATTGATGTGATTCAGCCTGGAGTTTGGTTTTTATGAATGTTTGTATTTGTGTGATGTATTTTCTCCAAATGTGTGCACGCAATACGTTGGTATGTGTACATGTATATGCATGGCTATCAGTAATCATGTTTAGCGTCTAATTTTCTAATTCAAAAGTTCAAAGAAAAAGTGCTGAAATTGCTATTTTTAGAGATACCAGTCCAAAAACAGCTGTGTGCACGTCCCCATGAAGGCATAGCTTTTACTTTAATTTTAGCCCAAAAAGAATAAAAAAAAAACCCTTGAAAGATAAAAGCCTTCTGCTTGTGCTTTTTTTTCTATGATGGAATGGAAAGTCTGTACACCAAGGGTCAGATGGCAGAACAGTCGGAGGACTGCATGTGCAGTGTTCTCGTGCAGCGCGTTGGAACACTGACTAAACACCTAGTTAAAGCAGGTCCAGTGAAGACCCACAGTCACAGTAAGCTTGCCCATTTACTGAAACTTATATATTGTGTATTATATATTCTTCACAGACATTCTGGTGAAAACTGCAAATAAACAACACAAATGCAATCAGCAACTTCACTCTTAACTCTCAAATTAACCATAGCTGCTGGCACTGTCCTTGGCTTGTTCACTGTCATAAATTAACTTCTAAATGAAACACTTACTGATCTATGATTTCTAACATATCCATTGTAAAATGAACTACCTTACAGCATTACTCCTATAATACTTCAACACAGATGGAAGCAGATTGTGTTCCGCACATGGTCAATATGTTTGCTGTCACATGATACTCATACACAAATAAAGAGGTTTTTACTAAAAGTGAAAAATAATCTATACATTTCTTCTTTTAAACAGAATATAGCCTTCAAACAGCTCAATTATCAAATTTGTTAGAAAAGAAACAATATTAAGACAAATGAATGCTTGTAGGGCAGCACACTCCCTGCTTGGCTTTTGTTATCTGAAAGGGGGGTATCCCAGTCAGACTATGTTATGGTATGTTCCTTGAGGAGTGCTCTTCCCTGGATCAGGACAGGTGAAAACAGTCCCAGGGGATTGAAAACACTAGTTGAAAGGATTCTGAGGCCATTGAATGGTTTGTTTGTTTGTTGTTGACACTAAAAAAGCGAATGCGTCCGTTGTGATCTTTCAAAGAAAGCCTAAGCTCTTTGGGTGAATGCAGTCTCTCCACTCAGATCTATGTCCTTAATCACTGCAGCAGTCTTTGGGTATAGCATCCATGACACCCTGAGAGCTTAACAATCTTGTGCTGCTGAATGTTTTATTCTGTGAGTGAAGCCTGCTTTCACTAGAGTAGATTGATTGCTTCTGCTTCAGTGGGTACAGACACCAAACCATCATCTACATAGAAGTTTCTTTTCACAAATGTAACAGTATCACCACCGTACTCCTGTGCACCTTCTCTGATGGCTCGTCTCAGACAATAGGAAGCCACAGCCAAATACATGGACCCTCAGTCAGTAGTTAAGAACTTCTTTGGTGATATCCTTGTGTCACAAAAAAGCTGCTTCCACAGCTGGAAACAATAAAACATCTGCCAGATGTCTGCAAGGACGGCAGCTCTTTCCTTATAGAAATGTAGGGGAACACTGAGTAGGGAGTTGTTTAGATCAGGACCAGTGAGGAGCAAGTCACTGAGGGACACACCAGAGCACTGAGTGCTGGAATCAAAGACTACTCAAATCTGATTGTTTTTTTGTGGGTGATACCTCAGCATGCCCTTTACCAAGGAGCCTCTTCATGAATAAACTATATTGCTCCCGTATCTCATGTTTTCTCTTCAAGAGTCATTGCAGGGATCTGAACTGGTTGAGTACTTGCTCTTATTGTCAGGCAAAGCTGTCGTGATTCCTTGAATGCACCGGTGCAACCCAATCGTTGGTGCCATCTCTGTGAATGTTCACATACATTATCTTTAAAAAGACAATGATGGAGCAGGTTTGTTGTCAAAGTCAGTGCGATTGAACACCATCTATCCTAGTGTCCTCTCAGTTGGTTTGATAGTTAAAGCCTTGCTCTGTCTTCTTTATGTGCATGAAGTTTGTTCAGGGCTGAAAAATTCAATGGAAACCACTTTCCAGCACAAGAGTCTTGAATATGTTGAACTTTGGTTTGTGTCCAGTACCCAAGAACACCTTCACTATTAGTACCCAACCCATATCAACCCGGGCGTTGTGTGGTCCATCTGCTGCCTAATCTTGTGTGCTCTAAGGACATCCCTGCCCAGCAGCAGGAGCATTTCTGCCTCTGGGTCCAGCTCCGGAATATGCTGGGCAAGGTGACATAGATGCAGCTGGTGCAGAACTGCATTTGGAGTTGGAATCTCCACCCACTTGCTCAGGATCCTGTGAAAGTCATTGAGAGGTAGCAGGGGAATGATGACCTTGCCATCCAGGGATTCAGTCAGGAATCCTTCTGACTTCTTGCCAGTTCATTCTACAACACCACAGAAAGCTCTTAGATGATATGAGAAGGGTTCACTCTCCAAACTGAAGTGCTCAAAAAACTCTGGTCTGGCTAAGGAGCAATTGCTCTTCTCATCTACTATTAAATAAGCTTTAATGGCTGTTTCTCTGCCATTTTGTGTCCTTGTCCTTGCAAGGCAAATCTTAGCACATGAGCAGCTCCACTTCCCTGGACTACAGAATGATGTACAGGTTGTGCTGACAACAACAACATTAGACTGATCTTATTCCTCCCCGCAATTGTCTTGTGATGATGAAGAAGCCTTGACTCTTTGAGACGCTGGCCCAGGATGAGTGTGTTGGCACACCGACTAAACACCAAGTTAAACCAGGTCCAACGAAGAAGAAAAGTTGCAGTTAGCTTGTCTATTCACTTAATATTTTCTTCATTGACATTCTGGTGAAGACAAATAACTAATACAAAAAAAAAAAAGATGACATCTGCTCTCTTAATTCTCAAATTATCCATAGCTACTAGCATTGTCCTTAGCTTGTTCACAGTCATGAATTAACTTATGAATGAAATACTTATTGATGATGCACATGCACACGTTGGCTGCCACGCCTGTTCTCAAAACAGGAGGTGATACTCATGATAAAGTTGCTTTTATTAAAAGTGAAAAATAAACTATCCATTTCTTCTTTTAAACAGAATTTCCCCTTTTAAATAGCACAATTATCAAATTCTTTAAACAAGAATTTTTTTTTTAACATAAATGCCTATAGGGCAGCACAGCATGATTCTTAAAAATTGTAGTTTTTATTAAAATACACCTGATATCAGGGACCCAATAGATCTTAGTGTACAGATTCTGAATTTATGGCATTAAAAGACATTTTATACATATTTTGCTGATGATTGTTAGGTAGATGATTGCTATTAATTGGAGGAAGCCTGACCTTCCCACAATTGTCCAATGGCTACAGAAGGTGGAGCATGTATATAAGATGGAACACATTGCCTACTTTTACAAGACAATGGAAACCAATTACCAAATATCTTGCCTAGAACTCTGATGCCCATAGTTTTATAAATTTTATTAAATGCTAGTTGCAATAACTGTAGAGTCAATATAAATAATTTTATTTACTTATTTACTTATTTTTCCTCCTCCCCTTCTTTAATCTGATGAATAGAGCCCGATCTCACAACTGATCTTTTGAAATGTCAAAGATGCCACGTAATTTTAACAGCATGTAATAATGTGGTTAACGACAATAAAAGTAAAAAAAAAAAAAGACATTTTATCTGTTTAATGCAAAAATATTTTATAATTTCGAGTTTGACAAAATTGCAGTTTGCAGTTATGTTAATGAAAAAAATTTCATTTAATTTTATTTTTCAGAATTATGTTTTATTTAAAAAAACATTTCTGAAAACAGACCAAAGACAAGCTTTTTAGTAGATTGGGTTTTATCCATACATAGCTCTGAAAACAGCTAGGTAATTATATATTATGAGCATAGGTCATCTTCTGAATTGGTAATTTATGCTAATAAACCAGATAACCCTTCCCCCTTCCAATTAAAACATAATTTTCATGATCATCTTTTGTAGACACAAAGGATTAAAGGAATATAAGTGTCAATCTCTCCAGTTGGCATCAGTGAACTAAATAACCAGCTAATCAGTGTTTTTATAAAAATGTCAAATCCAGTCTAATGACCTATAAATTACACTTGCAAAAAAAAAAAAAGTTTGATTTTCAGTAGTGTTATGTTTCTTTCTCATTTCCAGTTGTACTTAATTTAGCATATTACACTAGTTATGTCAGATACTTATGTCATTTTATATATGTAAAATTCACAAAAGACCGCACAAAAATGTGCTCAGAGTTTTTCTTTTTTCTTACAGAAGGTCACATATCAGAGATACTTTAATAAATAAATGCCAGCGGCAGTGAATATCAAAAGAGGCAGACATCAGATAAAATGCTAGATTTCATGCATGATAGATAAAGTCTATGTTGGGGAGTGGGGCTTTGAAAAACAAATAATGGATAGGTATGACTTTTAAATCAAGCTCAGATGAGGAAACATGCTACTGATAAATGAATCTATATGTTTTCTGTGACTCCAGAAATAGCTTTTTGTGCATATAAAACCTTAAAAGTAGTTGGATTAGTAAGTGCTCAGATTCCTGGTCATCTAGAGAGGATTGGGAGGATTTTTTTCAAACCAAACTGGAGCTTAAGGAGTTTGCAGTGACATGCTAATCAATGCAAAAAAGGGTCTGCCTTAATATCACCAGTGCCACTGTGATCTAATAGGAAAAACCTAAGCTCAATTCAGCATTTTCTTGACAGATGTGCACATGCAAACCACTCGCATTTCTATAAAGTCTATTCCACTGAAAAACATGGGAGTTTTGATATCATGATTTATTTGCAATTCAACTCGGTGCTGAGGACGCACAACATTTCACAAAGTCAGTGAACTGCGAAATTGATGCACAAGCATCTATATCTCTACTTTCAAGAGAGCAATAGTACAATATAAGGATTACTGAAACAGGGAAATAGTCGCGTGTACAATACTGAGTTCATTTACAATAGTACAGTAAGAGATTAAAATATGACAGACTGGCTCATCAAACCATTACTAGGCTGCTTTTTGAGTATTGCACGTGGGCAGCTGCTGTGCAGTGAAGTATTTTGTATTTTCACTTTAATACACCTTGTTATTGCAGTGCAATCTTACAGTTCGATCAGTTTAATGTCACAAGTATAACTAGTTTAGATGTTAATATAGTATAATATGTCAGTAAATTCAAACAGATCTGTCTTAGGGAAAAGCTGCCGCAATGCTGCCCTCCGTGGGTTCAAACCATAAGCATGGCTGACTTGAACAAGTCTTTTAACTAAGTAGACACTTCACAAACATTAACATGTTGGCTTTTACAACTTTAAAGGAAAAAGGTATGGGTGGGACATAAACAGGTTTAGGTTCAGGCACAAAAATACTTTGGTTAGGAAAAGGTTTTAGGTAAAAATTTCAAAACGTTACTTAGTTACGTGGCTCTATTTTTCCTGTTTCCAGGGAACAAAGTTCTGCCCCCTCTAAAGGATGATTCTACCTGCACCTTCTTTTCTTCTGGCTGCATTGACGCATCAACTCTTCAGTATTTTTATCTACCATTGACTGTTAGCTGTGTGAAAAATGAAAAACATTAATATGAGTAGATAAAAGAAAGGGCTGATGCTCAGCTCCACAATAAGTGATAGGTTCAGCACCAGCTGTTCAAAGTCCTCAAGAAATAAAATAGATGGATAAGATAAGTGCATTTTAGTGAGACAGCTTCCTGGAACCAGAACAACCATTTCCTGTTTTCATGTAGATGTAATGCAAAGTAATTTTTTAACCCAATATGAGCTGTATAAATAATCCTTTTAGAAGAATAAAATGCATAAAATTTACTGAGCTTACAAATCTGGCTTAGTTTACCTTCATACAAGCAGAGCAACAACACTGGGGCACAGGCAACCTCTCCGACAGAAATAGCCAAGCTATAATTGTAAGTCAGGTTGTGAGCCTGTTTCTATTCCACCGCCACTGAGTCACAATAGGATAGAATAAGTGAGAATATGCTCTCGGGCAAAGTCACAACCAGCAGGAAGAGCCAGCTTCAAGAATCTTCATTATCTGGAACAAGGAGTCATTTATGGAGCAGTGTTACTCTGTTCAGGGGCAATCTGACAAACATATTGACTTTGGCACACATGAGGATTGAGATATGTCTGCACCTACTTTCCATTATGCCATAATTTGATTTACGTACTGCCTCAGTTCTGTTGCAAGTTTTCATCCTGGCACTGCGTGAAATGTTGGATATTACGTATTTGAGTATTTGCTTGTCAAGTTCAGAAAATAAATATTGCCAATACAGCGCAACATGTATGACTTATCTCTTGAAAATATCATATGCATTACAAATTTTTAAATATTAGCATTTTACCACTGCTCAACTGCTCACTCAATGAGATTATAAAAGAATGCAGTATCTGTATTCATTCCTGCATTATTCAAGAATGTGACTCAAATGATTTTGGATTGGTTGAGGTAAAAATCTGTTGCTGCTGTGTCTGTTAGGTTTGAAAGGCAGCTTTCTTTTTCTTTTCTTTTCTTTTCCTTTCTTTTTTTTTTTTTTTAAACCAGCTTCCATCTCCAAATCCTTTTATGGCCTTCAACAACTTGCTTCATAATAGATGGAATTATTCAAAATTAAATCAAAGACTGGGGCTACCTCAACATCTTCAAAATCTGCTTATTTCTTACCCAGTAACAGCACACATCCTTCAGTCCTTGATTTAAAAAAAAAATCAAAATACTGAACACATTTTTCTTAAAATAATTCAAAATAAGTGTATTAATACAAAACTAGCTTGGTGTATCACTACAAATTTAAATATGAGATTATTTAGTGACAGCCTCTCACGGCACCAGTAGAAATTCAATTGCAGAACTAAATTATGATAGTCCTGCTAGTCGATGTGTTGCTGAGTAACAGCTTAAAAAGAAATTTTGCACCTGACATGCAGGCATGTATAAAATGTCACAATTCACTATTTTCTTTGGTGTCTGTGGCATCAAGGGCTTTAAATCTGTTCTGTTTAGAAGACAAGACCTTGCATTCATCTTCCTCCGTGGACTTGAAGGTAGAGACTCTGTGCTAAACTTTACAGGGATGTGTAGACATGCAGACTGAGTATAAAACACACCTTGTTTTAAGTGTAACCTTTAGAATGGATGGTGCCTTTACATGTGTCAGCCTATATTGCTGCACCCTATTCTCCTCAGCCAAACTTCATAAAGGGCTTCTGAATATGCCATCGAAGGCTCCTGAAGCTTTGTACATGTCTTTCAAGATTATCTCCCCATAGATATTTCAGGGTGAACATGGAGTGTAAGTATGCACCAAAATAATACAGTAAAAATATTTCTCTCAAATCTAATAATTTAATTTACTTTCAAATATTTAAACATATGACCAATAGTCACTGAGGTCAGTCTGTATTCAGAGAGTCTGTATTCAAAACAGCTCACGTAATATCTTGGACATTACGTGAGTTGTTTTCATTTTAGTATTCCCTCGTCTGCCTTCACACACATATGAACTTGGGTCACATCCCATTCTTATTTAAGAATTTTATTAGGATTTAATTCGATGTCAGCCTACCCTGTGCAGCTATAACAGCTTCAACTCTTCTGGGAAGGCTTTCCACAAGGTTTAGGAGTCTGTTTATAGGAATTTCTGACCATTCTTCAAGAAGTGCATTTGTGAGGTCAGACACTGATGTTGGACGAGAAGGCCTGGCTCGCAATCTAGGGGGGCCGAGCCCAAATCCCGAAAAACAACCCCACACCATAATCCCCCCTCCACCAAACTTTACACTTGGCACAATGCAGTCAGACAAGTGCTGTTCTTCTGGCAACTGCCAGACCCAGACTGGTCCATCAGATTGCCAGATGGAGAAGAGTGATTCGCCACTACAGTGAACACGTCTTCACTGCTTGACAACACTGCATCCGACGCTTTGCATTGCGCTTGGTGATGTAAGGCATGGATGCAGCTGCTGGGCCATGGAAACTCATTCCATTAAGCTCTCTATGCACTGTCAAACATATTGACTGTGACACACATGAGGGTTAAGATATGTCCGTACTAACTTTCCATTATGCCATAATTTGATTTACGTGCTGCCTCAGTTCTGTTTCAAGTTTTCATTCTGGCACCGCGTGAAATGTTGGATATTACGTATTTGAGCTAATCTGAAGGCCACATGAAGTTTTGAGGTCTGTGGTGATTGACTCTGCAGAAAGTTAGCAACTTCTGCACTGTGCACCTCAGCATCTGCCGACCCCGCTCTGTCATTTTATGTGGCCTATCATGGCTGAGTTGCTGTAGTTCCCAATTGCAGTTAACAGTGGAATATTTATTAGAGACAAAATTTCATGACTGGCCTTGTTGTACAGGTGGCATCCTATCACAGAAATATGAATACTTTTGGTAATATAGTGTACTTTCTACTACGACTTCTTTGTCTTCACTGTGTGTTTGTATGTGTATGTCAGTATTACACACTTATAATATTTAATTCGCTGTAGATTTGCCTCGTAGTGTGGCATTACAATGACTGTGGGTCCAGTACCAACTGAGCACTGTTTAAACACATGGTGCCCATCTTTTGATGGCTGCTTCCAGCAGGATAACGCGCCAGGTCACAAAGCTCAGTTCATCTCAAACAAGTTTCTTGAACATGACAATGAGTTGACTGTACTCAAAGGCCTCTCAATCCAATAGAGCACCTTAAGGTGGAATGGGATATTTGCAGCATGGATGTGCAGCTGACAAATCTGCAGCAACTGTGTGATGCTATCATGTCAATATGGACCAAAATCACTGAGGAATGTTTCCAGCACCTTGTTGAATCAGTGCCATGAAGGATTAAAGCAGTTCTGAAGGCAAAAGGGGATCCAACCCGGAACTCGTGTAACTAATGAAGTGGCCGGTAGATGCATGTTAGATTATTCTCCACCATAAAACACCATAAATAAAGCATATGATCACTCCTTCATCCACTATGCAACACGACAAAGACCCTAAAACGTACAGCCAGAGTCATGCAGCATATTGTATGACTCCTGAAAATCTATGAATTGAGACACCTTAAAAACAAAGAAATATACAAAGTACATTGTTTAATTTAGTGTTTTTCTGTTGACTGCACTTAATATCATGATATTTGATGAATAAACAAATATTTTACCATGGTCTTTCTAGAGTCCAGTATAACTAGCTTTACTAACTGGTTGTGGTGTCAAGGTGAAAGTAACTTTAAAAAGTATGAAACACATTTTATACAATATAAAACACACAGAAACATTTTATCCATCCCTATATGAAATCCTCTACTGGATATTATTCAATACAAGAAGCCAAGAGTTGGTGAAAAAGCTCCCAACGGTACAATTAATGCTACTGAAAAGATTAGAACGAAAGTAGAGTTAACTACTAGAATGTGGTGCCAATTAGTGGTTAATTCCTAAAATAAGACAGAATCATCAAGCAGGCATATGGCTCTTCCAAAGCTGTCACATTTTGTATGCTTTCACTTTTATTTCTATATTTATCAACACGAGTTCTGTTTTGCAATACCACAATATGAAAGTTCCTCAATTAAACCATGTTTGGAGCCAGAAATTAAGCCAACAATACATCTAGAATGAATGAGGACAAATATAAAATATAAATATAAAAAATTAATTTGTGAAAACCCATGCCTTCATTTATGCATGGTAAACCCCTGTATATATTGTTAACCTGTGGTTCCAGGGAAACAATATGTGCAGGGGTCTAGTTCAGCCTCCAAACTAAAGTGATGGTTTCAGCTTAACAGTTCAACAGAGAACGATTCTAATCGATTTACAAAAGCCTGAGGTGAAGGAGATTCATTCAGCTGCTAACTGTCTTCTTCCCAAATCCTTCTCTGCTAACTTTTCACAAGCTAGAGCATTGATGCGGTTTGTTATAAACATCTAAAACTTGCATTACTCCAAAGATGTTGACTATGTCCTTTCAATCCCGCTATGACAAATTCAGATCAGACATTTACAAAACTAATGTAGGCTTTCCACTTCCTATCCCTAAATTGATTGATTTCATGCATAATAAGGGTTCCAGTATAATATGAGTTTCCCTATTAAATTTTCCATTTACCTTCCCCAGCTCTGATTCCTATTCAAGTTTAGAAAAATTGGTATACTCAGAAGAAATCAATTCGATCCATGCCCAGAGGCTGCTTTCAGGGGCTCCTAAACCTGCAGTTCTTCTTTCCTCATAAATTTATCGCCTGTCCCACAGTCCTTTGTGCAGCAGTAAAGACGAGTGTCAAATCTCAAAGTTCTGAGACCACAGGGAAAGACACATGGCACCATTTCTGGAAGGATCTGCCACATTCAACCCTTGAAGTGTGAAACTGGAAAGATTAACTAAACTAAACAGCATTCATGGACCTCATATGTGTGGCTGTGACATATGCCTAACACAAAAAAATTTAATATTTAACCACAATTTTGCACTGATACTGAACACAGTGCCTCCATAGTGTCTCTCAGAACACAAAAGGCATATTAAGATATATAAGTCCAATCTAAAAAAAATGCAATTACAAGGAAATTGGGATTCATTCAGGTTTTTTAAAAAGAAAAAAAAAAAAGACAGTGAACACACTGTGTAGAACACACAGTCCTTCCCACAGAACATTAATAATCATCTGCTTTTTGGTGACAAATTAAAAAAAAAAACTAAAGTGTTTCTGTAAAATGTTGATGCCTACATGCAAACAGAACAGCTTCCTTGGCACTGCTTCTATAAGTCTCTGGAACACCATTCTTCCAAAAGATATTCCCTCATTTGGTGTCTTCATGGAGTAGTGGAGAGTGCTGTCCAAAATCTCCCATAGCTGTTAAACTGGGCCAAGATCTCGTGACTGCGAGGGCCGAAACATACGATTGACATAATTGCCATACTTGTCAAACCATTCAGTGACCCCTCGTGGCCTGTTGAAGGTGGGTGTTGCTATTCTGAAAGACACCAGGTGAGCACTCAAAACAGGTTTGTATTCATTTAAAATTACCCTCCTCTCTTTGGGGACAAGTAGACCCAAACAATGTAGCAGGACGCCTCTCACAGCATAACAGAGCAGCTGGATCCCCTGACTGCATGGTTCAAGGAATTACGTTTTTCCTTCATTTTTTTTCCCCCTTTTATTTTTTCTGTATTCTATATCGAAACAGGTATAGTGTTTAAAGGATTTTTCCCACAGTGTGTACTGAAATTATCCTCCAACAGCATGAATGCAGCTCCTGACCGGAGTTTCAACGTTATTCTTCTCATCAATACGATGGTCTGAAAGTCTGAATGTTTTTCAGGGCCTTCTTATTATGAGCTCACTGACTTTCAGGTTGATGAAATTAAATATTTTGGTAGGGTGCCAGAGAAATTCCTTAAAAATAAAGAATACTAAGAGAAAAGCAAATATGGAGGGTCACAGATGGGTAGCCTGTGTATTTCCTTCTTTATTTAGATTTTTTTTTTCCTATTTAACTTTTTAACAAAGTATCTTTTTAGTTGTTCTTTTTTATCTTGCAGGGGAATCTAGTTGCCTCTTGAAAAGCAAATTAAATTTGACATTACCTCCTTAAATTAATAAATTAATACTTAGAAAGAAAAGGATAACACTGATAAGTTTTGGCAAACTTGTTAAATAAATAAATAAACACTGCGAAGCCAAAAACTATTTTAGGCAGATCATTCCAGAGGAAAGGAGAATTATCGAGCAAGGTGATATTGGGGTAAAAGGTAGAGGGACAAAGAGGTTTTTCTCATCATTTGGTAAAATCAGTAGCTTGTCTCTAGGGAGGCGAAGCTGTTTCTCCTCTGTCGCCTCCTCTGTCATCCATGCTCAAAAGGAGGGACCTTGGTGGGGAGCAGAGCGCAGCAAGTGATAAAGACATCCTAAGTGAGGAGGAGTGAAGGGAATGAGGGAGAGTGCACCACAAGGAATGAAGCTTACACTTCACAGCATACAGAGAACCACAAGGAGACACTGGGGAGGCACTGTGTTCAGTATCAGCCATACACGTCTTAGAATAAAGGCGGGAGTGCTACCCAAGAAAACAAGAAAGGGCTGCATCATGAAAGACTTCACAAGGTTATTTTAAAGTGATGGTTTAAAGACTTTTGGAACCATTTGAAGATGTATACTTCTGCGTTATTGTTGCTGTGCTTTGAAAAAAAAAATGCTGATTTGCTGAAAGTTTCCTCTTGTCAAAAACACTCTCAATGTAACTGACAACTCTACAGCTTTAAGCGTTACAACCTTGGCTCGACCATTATTTGATAAAACTCACTGACTTTAACTGATATTTCACTCTCCCAAAGCAACAGCAGAAAGTGTAGTGTTAACACGCAGTTCAGTAGAATGATCTTTGCGTGATGTCCTCCACAGCTGCTTTGCCGTGGTTGGGATTATTTATCAGGGAAGGTGCATACGGAAATGATTAATGCATGAAAGATGGAAGAAGCTGTGCTTTATGGGGTTTAATAAACACGCCTTAATGTCACACTGAGGAAAATGGTATTTGTTTACTGCAAAATGTACTCCACACAGCCCTAATTTTGGCTCCTTGACAATTTCCCTACAGTTGTGCAGGTTTTACTCAGGACGTGGCTACATTCGAAATGAGAAGCAAAACTTTTAATTTACCCGCAAGATCTCACGCTATTAAGTGTGTACAAGGCAGATGGAAATGGATGCCCTAAAGTAATGTAGTTAGCAAAATCATACAAGACTGAAGCACGCCACAGGATGGCTTTGGATGGAGAATAATGCTACAGTCTTGTGTCCCCTCTCTTGGACACTCTGCATGTCTTTGTTGATGGTGTTCAAACCAAAGCTAGTGCACTGCACTAGACTGAACCTAAGCTAGTGGTTAATGATGGATGGAATAAGGTAAAAGGTTGCAGGTGTTCTCGAATAGATAAATGAATGATGGAAGACCATAACTTTAAAAAAATATGGTTTTGTTATGACAATATATATTAATTACTGTTTAAAAAATCTTACCAAATTAAGCATGTGACTTTGCGTTTGAGAAAATAGACTTTAAAATAGGAAAATATCATAATATTGTGTCTTTAGCAGAGCTTAGCACGTGTGTCACTTCCTGTGATGTAAGTTTTTAGCTACTTCTTTCCCAGCAGATCTCAAGGGAGTCTTGGTGGCTTCTCCGACTCGGCTGCTTTATGGCTCTATGCATGCAAAGGCAAAAGCAAATTAATCAGCGCACACGACTGGCTTACGTCAGCTGTTCTCACACACAAACTCTTTAAAATGTTGGGAGAACTGGGTCGCCACATTGTACGGAGTTGCCCTTTTTAGCATGTAGCACACAGCAGGTAATAATATGCTTCAGACCCGTTTGCAATTCTGCTCACGTTTACTAAAGTGGAGGGAGATCCCCGCATAGAGCAGACAGGAGGCAGGACATGTGATGCCCGCTCGCTCAGTGAGAATTCACTAGGCTATTGCTTTGCATGGATTAAAGAACATTTCATGTGAGATCCAAATGCAACAAACATTTGTGTTCTCTGCATCTATAAAAGTTTAGGCTGGAGCGCATGTGTGAAAAGAGGTACACAGTGTGTCCTGATAGCTCATAAACACTATGTCAGGCCAAATATTGCCTCCTAGAGTCTTTTAGTAGACCGAATATGAAGAGATGATGTGATGCAACCATCAGATGCTTGTTTTTTTGTTTGCTGTGTGAAATCTCTTGGTATGAAAACAGGCTTACTCACGGGGCTTCAGCCTTGGCATGCGTTGGCCGCCCTGCTGATGAGTGCCTGGTGAATGTCAACTGAATGAGGCACTGAATGAGCTAGAGGGTAAAAATGGCTTGTTGTTAATGTGGCCTCAAATGAGATACAGTATGGCTCCAAATATGATTTCAAGATTATGCCACAACCCAGTTGAAGCTAATTAGGAGCAAGAAGGGAGCAAAGCATTTCACTGTTTTACCAATGAAGGTTAAAAACTCTGCTTCTCTATTAATGAAGAATCTAACGCTTTAGTGGGTTTTGAAAATAATAAATACCAAGGGGGAAACAGATATTTTCTGACAAAACTGAGTGTGAAAAGGAGCCAAAAAAAAAAAAAAAAAGGAAAAAAAAAATCAGACAGAAATTCCTTTATTTAGAATTAGTGACACACAAACTGTCAGTTCAATGTTGGGTAAAGGAATCATTGAGGAAGCCCATGGGTTGTTTACTTTTGCCTCATTTATCACCACAGGGTTTAGCACAAAGACAGACATTTAATAATTCAACTGAATTCATTTAATTCTTCTTTTTCCCCCTACAGTGGGCTCCAAGCCAACATATTTTATTGGCTCTGTAAGCTGCTCAAGTTGGAGAAGGAGTCATGCAATTTCTTTAAAGAGAGAGAGGAAAAAAAAACACTTCTCAAAGGAGAGTCTAATGTTTATTGCAGCCTCTTCTTATAGTAAACTGTGGGTCTGGGTCCTTTTTCTTGTCAGTCAGCAAAACTTTGAAAGAAGTAAGTTTCAAGAGGAAGTATGTTTCATGCTTATATCTCAGACTTTTCCACCAATCCTCAGATGGGAAATATCAGCCTAGGACCTTATGAAGCAGCGCTCTAGGACGTTGATGGTAATAATTGTGAAATGCTACATTTAAACAAATCTTACACCAAATCAAACAGTGTTGCTGTAAATTTAACCAAACAGCAGGATAAAGAAACTAAAGATTGCATTTCGTTCTCAGGGCTGCAAATATTTCTATTCGTCAAACTCGCTGGTATCTCACTGATATGCACACGGTATCTTTTAACCTCTGTGCTTTATGGAAGTTAGCCGAACCCAGTCCAAATTTATCACATATGGATACTTGTTGGCAGCACATTTAGACTCGCTGGATAACCACAAGTTAATGTTCAGGCTTAGTTTTGCAAAAATTTTAATCAAAACCACAATTTATCTGTAAACTTTATTAGTGCCCAAACCGAACCAGCCTAACCTGTGGTGCCTGAAAAAAAAAGGTAATAGTAGTGGCTTAAATCTAACCAGCAAGTGAAAGCGAAGAGAGAGAAAAATCCAAAATAATCAGCGAGGGACAACAAAATATGAATCCTGATCTTCTGGTGGGTCTGCCACCCCTCTAACTTTGTAACTCATACTTAGTTACTCGTTACAAGACGACTATTTTCTCTTGGACTAAGCCTCAAGACTCCAATGCCAAAGAGCAAGTTGTGCGTACCTCTGCAACATCACTGTCTTCTGACAGAAGACCAACCTTTGAAAGAAAGTAATAGAAAATTCATTATCGTTGGCAAAATTTTTGATTCAAAGTTGTG
This sequence comes from Cichlasoma orientale, assembly GCA_034780415.1. NCBI lineage: Eukaryota > Metazoa > Chordata > Actinopteri > Cichliformes > Cichlidae > Cichlasoma > Cichlasoma orientale. The sequence goes on from JAVDPK010002964.1 coordinate 658,131, forward strand.
ATTTCACAAATTACTTTGAGATTGTGTTCGCTATGAAAAAAAAAGAAAAGAAAATGTTGACATACAATCTAAGTTAAAAGCAAAGTAGATAATACTGTCTTCTACATATAATCCCTCTGTATGAAATCAGATGAATATGTTCTGATGCTGACAGCACTCTGTGGAATATTAAGCGTGATGAGCAAGAACGTGGCACAAAGGATAAATGAGAGAGTAGTGGAGAATCATATCAAGGACTCTCAAACAATCCCCCATGATGACCTGAGGCGTGCTAAAAGACGACACAGCAAACACTTCAGAGTACAAGTGATAAGCCTGACAAAATTGGCATCCTTTCGGAGAACTGAGAATTAGGACACTGTCACTCTGTGTCGATTCCGGCCAAGATGTTTTCCTCATTTTCCCAACACGTCCAGGACACAGAGGAAACAATTGCTCACTAACAATCCAACAAACCCTGCCACCCAAACAACCCTCTCCAAACACAAGCACGCAAGCTGGCATGCAAGCAGTCACACACAGCCCTTAAACTCTTCTTGCTAGTCCAGTGAACTGCTGTGTCTGCAGGCATTGCTGTCTAAGTGCTTGGCTTGTGCACCATTAATCCCACCCATGAATTTATAAATGAGCACCTAAATATACACAGTGCTTAATTAAAGTTGTCCATTACTGAAGCGAATCCCAGCGTTATATGGAATGAGAAGGTAATCAGTCCCTCTACACCTTCAGCTCTGTTTCCACAGATTATGAATACCATCCCTGTTGCCTCGTGAAGGGTATCTTACTCATCCTAAAAAATATTAATAGAAAAGATTTCTAAAATTACATGACATGATGTTTAAATGCACTGCCCTTAAGATGTTCATCATCCTGTGGAGAAACCACGTGTCACCAAACTACTGTCTGATACACACAGCAACACAACAAGCTCTTTGTTTTGAACAGTTTGCACAGATCAACTAGGAGCCAGCTTCCCAAGGTCAGGCTCTGTTATGAGGAGAAAAATACCCCATCCCCATAATCTTTGGGATGTCGCATAGAAATCACTTTGGGTAATAACAAATAATGACCGTATTTTTACCATTGGGAAAGTGGTATTGATTTTTCTCACCCACCAAAGCCTTAAATTATGACCTTAGCTTTACAGGGATGGATATGTCACTGCCTTCAGAATGAAACATCCATTTTTCTGACTGGCAACAAGTCTATCCTCTAAAGTTTAAAAAGAAATCACACTGTAATGAATCCATTACATGTGAATAACATTTAGAATTTATGCAGCAAATGCCTCAGATTTGGGCTTTTATTGCTTCACACAAATCTACTAGACAAATGAAATTCTACACAAAACATGGTACGGCAATGATATAAAAAATTAAAGAGAAAAACGCCCTATTGTTTTGACTGTCAGTTCAAAATGTGTGTCTGAACTCTTTTCTTCTCCTTAATTTGAAGGACTATCAAGGGATCAATGGTACTTGCATTCAAATAAATTCAATGCTGCCGACCTATTATGGGAACAAACTTAATATGGAACAATACTATCATTTTTGCCATTTGTCATAAAACACTAGGCCTGATAAAAGGCCTGTTCCTTCACTTACAGATTTCCTTTTCTTTCGCTACAGCAAAGAAAGGCGATTGCATTTGTATCCATGCAACCCTTATTTTTGAAGCTGAAGCTGGTGTAACTTATTGCAACCAATAACCTTTGTGGTGCTCTACCGCCACTGCTGCTCCTTACAAAAGAGAATGTTCTATCATTCTACTCAGTACGTTTGCATCGTGCTGAACGTTTCCTCAGCAGTCTAATAATGAGTCTGTTCATTCATCCATTTTCTTAACCGCTTTTCCATTTTAGGGTCAATGGGGGGGCTGAAGCCTTTACTAGATGTCATAGGATGAGAGGCAGGTTACACCCTAGACAGGTCTATCACAGGGCTAACACAAAGAGACAAACAACCACTTACACTTGCTTTCACACCTACAACCAATTAAGAATTACCATTGAGCCTGACATGCATGTCTTTGGATTATGGGAGGAAGCCAGAGTACCCAGAGAGAACCCATGCACATATGGAGAACATGTAAACCTTACACAGAGAAGGCCCAGCCAGCCACTGTGAGGCAACAGAGGCAACAGAGCTGTCTGTCAGCCTCTTTATTTGCTTACAATGAACTCCTCATGCCTGACTTTTCAGTTCAAATATTAAATTTTGAACTTTAAGAACAACAGCTTGCCTCACCATAAATTATTATACAGCACTGCATCAATAATTACAAAGACAGACACAGAGCAACATAGCAGCTCATTCAGGTTAGGGATAAAACTGAGATAACACAGTACATAATAAAATGCTCTTGTTTTGGATATGCCGTGGTACTGTATCCTATTAATGTTCCTCCTTAAAAATTAAAAGTATTCTGATGCAACTATACAGGGGAGTTGTAGTGCACATGATTATTTACTCAAATTTGAGATGCTCAGACGAACTGAGCAGCGATTGAAAATGCACAGGTTGCAGCTGAACGGGAATGGAGACATGGTGATGAACCTGATTCCGTGCCTATCTGCTCCCGTCCGATTTTGACCTGTCCAGACCACAACTGTGATTGCTTTCCATAATGCTCATGTTAACTATGTAGCCAGGAATCTGTAACAGTAACATAAAGACTGTATATACAAGTCTGACAAGTGCCAGTGGGGAATGTGTTAAAACTGGATTCTTTCTAATGGTGAGCCTGGTTCATGTTGCTCATTGGTATTTATCCAGATCCTCCAGATTGTTGATGACCAGCACTTTGGCTTCCTTAGGTGTTGTGTTTAGCTTGATGAGTATTTTGCAGTTTGTAGTCCAAGACTTTGAATTTTTTCCCACTCTCTTAAGGTACTGTGCTTTCTTGGCTATGTCGGCGTTGTGTTTGGTTAGATGCTCATGTCCCCTGTTTTTGTGCTTCCTGTTTACAAACCTCATGATGACAGCGACGACCACGTTGTTCATCCTGGAGGCTCCAGGTCTGCAACCCTGCTCTCCAGGTACCCCATCCTCTTCTCCTTCTCTGCATTTTGAATACGGAGGAACTTTACCTCTTCCACAATGTCCAGGATGCTTTTCTGCTGCAGTAGTAGAGATTTGATAGAGATTTCTTGAGTTAGGAAGTCAAGAGACTTTTTAATGGCCTCAACTTCCTCAGCCCTCTGAGTCTTCCTCTGCCTCTGTTACCCGGTTTCGCCGGTAAGCAAGTTCAGTCAGCTGTTTGGTTAGCCTGCAACTACCTTCGCTACTGTGTTTAGTTCAGTATCCAATATCAGGTCGTAATCCAGGCAGAGTCATACCAGAAGTTTCCAACAATTAGTCCAATGTTCTTGATCCAAAAAACAAAAAACAAAACAAACAAAAAAAAAAACTATAGCCAAAAAATCCTAACAATTAAGAAAAACCACACACACCAAAACACAAACAACTCACAGCAGGAAGCCGTCAACCGAATCTATGAATCCGCTGGGGTCCACTCGGTCTGGGTAATGCAAATTTCATCATCAGGCTGTGAGCGACCTGCCTGTTTTTTGACCTGGACTTGTATGCAGAGCATTTACATTACAATGCACCAACTATCCATCCTCCCCAGACAGTGGACTTCAAAGAAGAATAACAGGAATGACTAGTCGGCGGTCAGGTCTCCAGCTGTCCATGTCCGTGTCCATGATGTAGTATAATCAAGGCTTAAGGCCCCACTATACCTGCTGCGCTGGTTGCTTCGCGCGCCACCGATAACGTCATCACTCAGCCACATCCATTCGTGCTGGCGGCCCAGGTAGCCACTGCAGTATTCTCCTGAACAATAGGTGTTGCTACTCAGATAGAACCTCCACATCAGTGCTGATATTGTAGGAGAAGGAGTCAAAAGACATCACCAAGTTTGTTTGTTTAGTTTTTTCCACAAGTCAAACTGTTGCAACTGTGGATCTGTGAGCTCCTGTACTGATATACTATTAAAACAGCAATAAAATCTGACAATCCTACACTTGTGTCTTCAACCTAACTGCGGCGGCCGTGGCACGAGGGGGCAGCTTACAAAAACTGAGAGGTGCACGATCGGCAGATGTGACATCAATTTGAGGTCAACTTTGTCGTACAGTAGCATGCAGCGCTTCTTGCTTTCTGAGTCAGATCCACCCCTCACTTATCAAGCCTTGACACTTGACAGCAGGGCCTAATTAAACACAGAGTGCTGTCACAGTGATACGGCCATCTTTTATATAAAGTCTACAGTGTAGTATCCACCTTTTCTACATTTTCACTGTTCTGCTAATTTGTGTTTAGTCTTAATCGGTTAAGAAGTCGATGTAGTAATTTCAAAGAAAGTAACATTTTTAACTAACTTCTAAAAGATCTGCACAGGTGGGATTGTATGAAGTAGTACGTGCATTTTTTTTTGCATAGTTACAGAAGGATGCAGATATGTAAAGCAAGTCAGATTAAAAAAAAACCAGTGCTCTCCACTGCAACTCCTTTTCAGTTGATTTTAATTTGTACACTTTCTTCTGTTATTATGAGTGAGAGCAACAGAACATCCTGTTCCCAGGGATACAGAATAAGTAAAAGTTATAAAACTAATAAATGTTTTGTTTATGGACAGAAATTGAAGTTTCTATTAAATAATAGTAACAAAAATATTCATGCTGTCATTGATAGTTCTTTATAAGGCAACTTTAATTGGGAAAAAGTGCAATCAGCAGGTCAGACTTCCAAAAAAAAAAAAAAACAGAAATTAGAATCAGTCAAAATAATAATCAGTGGAACTCTAATTGTGGTACATGACGTCTTATAGCTGGAGTCAAACAGGTCTTTAAAGTATAACTATTGTGGCTGCAAGCTTAAAAAAACTACAGGCGTGCAGGAAAAAAGACTTCTCAAACTTGCTAGAGAGTGAAGGACAGTAGTTTGGGCACCAAGAGTTCAGGATTTGGCCTTTTAAAACTCCATGATTGAATTTCTTGGCAGCGGATGCATTAAAATTATAATTCTTATTTATGAAGCCCTTTAAAAAATTAAAATACTCACCATGTACCGCTTCCTATTAATTGACTTTTTTCTCTCTCATTTTCTTTCTTTCGCTTCTCTACTTTTTTCCTTACTTCCCATTGAACTTGACACACTAATGGGTTATGAATAATTCTGTTTCAGTTTAGACGGCAATTAGCCACAACGCCAGAGGCCATTCTTCTTCCTTTCTAGTGGAGTGGTGATTTAAGACCCAGCTGAGTAAGGGGGTTCCAGCCATCTGACAACCGCATCATTTTCTTCTTTCAACCCACGACTGAAACAAGAAACAGTTAACTGAGCAAATCCTCTCTCACTGATAAAGTCTTTCGTAGTCTTTCTGGGGGAGTGTTCCAACAGAAGTATGTGATTGGTCATCAAAAAGAGCAAAACAAAGGGGCACAGGCTTAGTATAAATATATACGTTAAAAGAAATACAACGAGGAAAAAAAAACATTGCCAGTTCCCGGGGGCAAAAGAAAAAAGAAAAGAAAAAAATGATAATGGAGTAATGGTGTCTCTCTCTGGTGTTCCACTGAAAAATTTTACAATTGCTAATTAGCCACAGGACCACATGGAGAACAGCATGTCTTTGCTGCTGGAATTGATACATCAGAGGCAAGCAAAGCAGCTGTTGTAAGGGGGACTTAAATACAATAATTACAGCACAGACTGAGCAATAGGCTACAGGCACAAAACCTCCTCTAGTGGCTGAATAAAATATCATGGCAACTAAACAATAGGAATAGTGATTGAAACACTGAGTCAATAATGTAAAAAGGTAATTGGAAGGACATAAATATTCATCAGAATTAAATAACATGATTGATGGATATATAGAGAAAAAAAAATCATAGGTGCACGAGCAAAGTAGGTGTTTTAATCCCGGAATTGCACAGGGCACCGAGACACCGCACACCTCCGCCAACGCTTAACACTTCTGAACAGTTGCTGCTACAGCAGAAAGACGTCTTTCTTATCAACTTGGATTGTTAGTTGGATACATTTCATGACCTTCGCTAACACACCCTCAGGATTTGGAATCAAATTTCTTTTAGCTTCATATTTGAAGAAAGCAATAACCTTCCGATGGCAGAAATTCAAGATAAAGATCATTACTGCAATTTAATTAATTCTTCCGTAGCCCAAGGACCTATCCGTCAACAAGAATCCAAGGAGATGTTTATGACATTAGGACAGTCACAACAGCAGGAAAAAAGCTGTCAGCAAAGTGGCAGAAAAATACATATGTAATTTTTTTTTTTTAAGAGGAACACTGAATCAGCCTGAAAAATCACCCCTGTGCGGAATATCTTTGGTATTCATTGAGTGAGGGTAAATAATTCGCCTGCCGCCTCTAGTGCCATTGTTTTCTCTCTGAGCCAACATCCATCTGATTAGTGTGTCATTTTAAAAGATTTTTCACACAAAGCCGTGACATGTAGCAGAGTGTGTGCTAATAGATATTCTCAAAATTATATCAAACGCAAGACAACCGATCACATGTCAGAAAAATCTAATTATGTAAATATTCATTTTAGTGCAGCTTTTTCCCACAAATGAGGGCAACAGAAGAAACGATGATTTTTTTTTTTTTTTGCACACAAATTGAGGTTAGTTCAAAAAATAAAAAAGGAACCAGAAATACTGTGTTCTCATGGAGATGAAAAGACAATAAAACTTTAAACTTCCACTTCCTTTAAGATGAACAACAAATCTATACCCACTTTTTAGAAATTTGAGCTATAAATGGAGCAACAACAACAACAAAAAACAGCTCTGCATTATTTTACACACTTGTTTAATATATATGTTTTTTTAAAACAAAAAAAAAATCTCCTGACATACTGGAAAACACTATCTCTGTATCATTTTTTAAACATCTCCCTATGGCATCACATATAAAACTTGAAGGCTCACAGTTTTTTCAGTGATCAAGAGGCTTCTCCCTTGCCTGCAGGCGAGTACCATATCCAGTTTTTCAGTCTCCTCACTCTGTCTGACCTGCTGACTTTGAGCAGTCCCTTTTCATGCAACCCATGTCCCACCTCAGCATCCTATTTTAACCAAAAAGACATTGATTCCTGGTGGCTTTAAAGTACAGATAAAGTGCAGTGATGGTACTCACACATAACCGTAAGAAAAACATTCCCTGAAGCCAGGACAATTTTCTCCCTCGTTGCTCGGTCATAGATGCCCACGTGGCACTCGTAAGGCCCGTTGTCTGAGATCCTGACCTCTGGGAGCCTGCAAAGTACAAGGGTTACCCTGTGAGTTGGCACTGTTCTTTCTATTTTTGCGGTAAGATTTGACAACAAAACAATTAGATTAGCAAGCGCATACATGAGAAGATAAATGCGGTCACAGATGCTCCCTTATTCACAAGGGGTCACAACAGCAGGTAGCACACATGCTTGATTTGGCAGATTTTTACATTAAATTGATTGTGTCAATCAGTGTCAACAGAACTACATTGTAAAGGTGCAAAGATTCAGTCATAATGTGTGTGTGTGTGTGTGTGTGTAGCTGACATTAAAAAGAGGTCTGAGTTCAGAGATGAGTGTGGTCCAACCCATGAGCAAGGACACCAAGGGTTACTGAACCACCCACGGTAGTCCGTGAAAGTTCATTAACAAAGTTTGGTCTTCTGGTGTTGTTATGGGACACATCACTGTAGTAACAACCAAGAAAATGGTAGAGAAGCTTGTTACAAACAGAAGAATCGGTTTACATAATGAAACTAACATTTTCCAAACGGGTAAAGTCAAAGCTAAATTTGAAAACAGATTTGCTTAATTTAACCATCTACACACACACACACACACACACACACACACACACACACACACACACACACACACACACACACACACACACA
>JAVDPK010002964.1:668201-691920 GCA_034780415.1 Cichlasoma orientale
TCTCTCTCTCTCTCTCTCTCTCTCTCACACACACACACACACACACACACACATATATATGTATGTGTGTGTGTGGTTGGGAATATATATAATTTTTCCCTCACTCAGCAGAAGTCTTTGAACTACCCTTGAGCAAGGCACTTGAAAGGGACAATATTAAGCTTTTTCTGATACCAAGTATTTGTCTGTGGACAGTCTAAATGCACACGTGTATTCTGAGACTTCTATTCCACCATTGTATGGTTTGTCACATCTTTGAACATTTGATTAAAAGTTAGGAAGTAAAATGGCAAATTTCAAGTTCGTCCCTGCTGATGGGACAAATATTCTACATGTATGTTGTTTTTTTTGGACCTTAAAGTATTTAGTAAGACCTAATGAAAAATGGCTAGACGCTATGAGCAGACAAACTGGGGTTTTCTCCAATAGCACCTGAGGAATAAGCGTATAATAAACAACACTTTTTAAAACATGACTGACAAGAATAGCAAAGTGAATCTCCATCTGTGGTGGTGTGGGGTAATTGGTTTTGTCATGGTAAGTGCTGATGTAGCCCACTGCTTTGTTTTTGCAAACAAATCCATACTTCTCACATCCACAACCCAGACTACTGCACATATGGATCCAAACCGAGACAGAGACAGAACTCACCAAGGCAAAACAAAGGAACAGAGAGATAAGATGATTCAAGTTGTGGAAGTATTTGCGAGAGAAGAAAGAAACCCCAAATCATATCATTTTTGAGTGACTACCTGCTTGAAGTCTCTTACAGTCTGACAGCAGATCCATCCATCAGAATTAGGAGCTGGGAAAGAGGAAAGGTTGTACGCCTAACACTGAGACTTTCGTTAAATATTAAGACTGGTGGAATGAAATTTTCAGTACCTCCTCTAATTCTTGATTCCATACATTTGAGAAGTTTTAGTCTACCGAGAATCTTTTTTTTTTTTTTTTAAATTAGACTATAAAAATGTTTTATAGCGGTTTCTTGTTTGCTAATAATGGGTCAGCTGATGTTTTTATTGGATATGAATCTCAATTTGAATGAAAAAAGTAATTATGTAGCACTGATTTATTTTCTGCCATATTGCTGCTGTGATTACCCCGATAAATTATGACACCTTAATGGACAGCATTATTAAGAGTCCTTAACCAAATTGTTGAGCAAACATGCGTGGCTATCTATAGTCCTTCTATAACATACAGTAGCACACAAGAAAACGTAGTAACCTCAAATTTCTTTATTTATATTTGTCTATTATTTATTTATTTAATTTTAGTGAAAAAAAAAAGGGTTTCAATCAGTTGGGGAAAAAAGTGTTTGGTAATGACATAAACAAATAGCAGATGGTTAAATAAAAGCCTTTTTCAGCCTTTCAAACTAAAATTGATATCAGCAAACTAAATAAAAAGCTAATTAAACAAAGAAAAAGATTTTCCAGAAAACAACATTTAACCCACTACGAAATGTCCCATGTTAAAACAAACAAACAAAAAAAAACAGCAGGTACACAGTGGAGGTTGATAGCAATGGGCCCCCATGGAGGACCAGCAAAAACAGCACACCGCAAAGCAAGATCGATTGTCCCCCAGGAGTTGCAATTGAAAGCTCTTTCCTGTAATGCAGGCCTTCCTGCCTACAAATGCAAGAAAATGCAACTGCCTAGAGTGAAAGAGAGAAGACCTGACAGAGTGGTGTCTGATAGCTCATCCAGTCAATCTCTGCATCAAATTAACTAGCACATTGTCAGATACTCTTTCTGGCCTGAAGCATTACGGGTGAATGGGTCAAGGCTGGCAATTGTAAGATGGTGAAAAACAGAGGCATGCTGCCTAGAGGATGGGATGCAAAGCGAGGTGTGTAATTACCTGTTTAATTCAAGAATGAGCGTGAAACAAAATAATGAGGATAATGCTGTGATTCTTTGAGTGTGATTGCCTCACTGCTCTGTGGTTATATTATAGCAAGTGCTGATGTAGCTCATCTTTCTGTTCTTATCCAACACTCTAGTGCCGCTGTTTGCTATTCTAAGTACCGCATTCATGGATTCAAATCCACACAAATGCAAAAAAGCAGAGCACAGCGATAAAAAGGTAGAAAGAATGGAGGTATTGCTGGAAAGGGGTGAACACCCAAAAACCAAACACACGCAGACGCACAAAGAAAGACTTATTCAGTGTGCATTAAACTGGGCATCCATTACTCAATCTTCATCATGAATTTAAGGCTTCACTTCACACTCTATAATTATTTCTTATAATACTGTACTGAATGCTCATATATGTTTCCTTCACACCTTGAAAATAGCAGCGGTGACAAGATACTTAAATCTCTTTACAAAGGCATGTGCCAGCATTAAACTTTTAACACAAACAATTTATGGGAAAGTTTTGTTTTATTCATGTGAGGTTTTTTTTTTTTGTCTTAAATAACTGATGACAGTCAGTATGAATCTGCTGTAGCTGTTTCCTGCTTTTGTAAAATATAGACTGTTCCTCCAAAACTGTAACAATGAATCAGTTTATTAGTTGAAAATTATTCAAAACTTAAAATAATTTAGTCAGTTCATAATGTTGGCGTTTTTTCTATTTTTAGTATTTCAGTGCATTGAAATAAAAATATATTATTTTATATGACAGCTGGAATAGGGTCCATCCCCCTGTGATCCTGAAAAGGATAAGGATAAACGGAAGAGGATGGATGGATGGATGGATGGATGGATGGATGAAGCTGTCCATTTAAAATGAACAAAGAAGATGATTAAAATTGGTGGTTGATGGTAACAAATTCAAAATAAAATACTCTGGCATGATTTATTTTTAAATTGTTAAAATAATCCTCCACTTTCTTCTGCTTATCTAATTCAGGACTGCCTATTCCAGCTGTCACAGGGTGAAAGGTGGGGTACACCGCGGACAGTTGGTCAGTCTATTGCAGTGTTAATTAAAAAAATAATAAAAATACCAATAGTTTTAAAGTTGTTTAGATAATTAAATCAATTCTGCCCAACAATTTGCATGTCCTTAAAAGTCAGAGTGACTCAACCATAAACATGAGACTTTTGTTATTAAGTTAAAAAAAAAACACAAGTTATACTAGTGAAAATGATATTACATCAACATGGGTTTGTGTGGCTGGCTGAAAATGTTTGCAGTCAACGACTGCACTCTAGGCTATACTGCTGGCACCTCACAAAAACTATGGGAATTTGGCATACTTTAATGAGTTCTAACAGGGATGCAAAGTCCATTAAACAAATCAAGGCTTTGCATTTTTGCATATAAAATGACAATAAAACTACTACTTATTTGAATCACGTTGCTCATATCCCACAGAAGCAAGGCAACAGATGTCAGTTTTCTTTAACACGTCAATATTGGCTTCAAATTTTACAAGATTTTTAGTCTTTTTAACCACACAATAGAGGTATCATTTATGTAGGAAATCTCAGTAGACACTACATCTACGGTGAATGTAAGACTGGAAGAGAAGATTTGAATTCGCAACTGCAATAAAAATTAATGTACGAAAATTAAGGGACAAATATAAAAGCTGCATCTAGTTTGGTTGGGTTTTCCACAGCCAGTGGTCAGGTTTGAGGGAAAATGGAAGGATAAAGGCTGTGAGCTTGTAAATAAACATATTGTGTCACTGTGAGTGTAAACAATGACCACAAAAAGGTTGTGTTATGCTCAGTTCATAAGGAAAAAAATGATATTGCAAAAATTAAATAAAAATCTGCATCAAACATCAACATTTTTGACTCATCATATTTACAAATGTCTTGTGTCTTTGCATCTAAATAATAAATTATAGAGTGATGATATTATTATTATTAATATTTTTGTTGTTGTTAAATTGAACCTATGCGTGACCGACACGTGTTAAACTAATAATTGATGATTAATTTAAAGATCTTTTAAAAAACACGACCCATAAATGATTTGGATATCCTCCTGCCATTAATGAAAATATGAAATTAATTTAGAAGTCTGGATAATATTACAGCCCTATTTCATAACAGAAAAGCCTTCAGCAGACATCTTATTACCTTCTTGCCCTAAACTTTTAGTCACCCAAGTACATACTGTACTGCCCTCCTGTACAAGGGTGTATACTACATAATGTCTTTCTATTTATATAATCTTTAACAATGAGCCAGTCATATCCTACACTATTTATGGCCATGCGTCATTGTTGGTTAGACAATGCTCAGCCCATCAGAAGCTGGCATCACAGGCTAATCAATAAGGCTGAAGCCTAGACCTGATGTTACTGTAAACAGATCGGCTCTTTACTTAGAAATCTGAGATTCCTGCAGCTAGTTTTTTACTAGCTACTGCCAGCTGTTCAGTGACTGAGGTCAGTTGCTAGATATAGGAAATCCCCACTTTCTCCATTTCTATCAATAATGGTCAAGTAGGTATAGCCAATCACACAGCACCACATGATCACATGATTGGGTTAAGCCAATCATGCATGAGAAAGAGGCGACATATCATTAGGATATAATTATCATAGCATTGGCAGCCTGAAATCCTCCATGTTGTTTACTCCCCACTTCAGATAAATACAGCTAAAGTGTACAGAGCGTACTAAACATCCAGGAATATGAATGTCATGTTGCACTTGCACATGTTGTAATGATAATAATAAAAAAAGGGGCAAACTCATGCTTTCAATTTGACCTTGAATAGATTTCCAGTGTCACCAGCTATATACCTGAGCTGGTGTTTGCCTTATGAGGACTAATCTATGTAGTGGCACTTGAAGATGGAGAACGTTACAGCTGCTGCTGTTCTTTGAACAATTACGCTAAAAGCTGTCAAAGCCAAACAAGAATGGGAAATCTTAGACGAACCAACGTCAGTGTCACTTCTGATACTGTTGAATAATTGAAAGATGAGGGAAGGATTATTCTTTATTATTGTTACACTATTATAGTACAATAATCACATATAACTGTAGTTTTTTGTAAAAAGAAACAAACAAAGGAAAAGATTATACAAAGGCTCAGAAGTTTTGTGCACAATGTTCCATGTTTATAAAAGCTACAGAATACTGAGGCAATCATTTTTGGTCATAAAACTGCATTCGTCAGAGTGTTAAGGCTTTGTACAGAAGGTTTACTATTATCAAGCGGAAACGGGTGAATATAGTGAGTAAAAATTCAGCTTTTTGCATTCATGAGAAGCACTGAGCTTCTGTGACACACCATGAAAGCAGGAGTGTGACCAGGGAATCTTTCTTGACTGGAAAAATGGTGTGATTGTGGCAGAATCCCACATGTCTTTCTGGATGACTAACACAGGCTTAGCCTTCTGGTACAGGTGCACGTAGCAACCAGCTAATCAGTGCGCTGTAGACTTTTTCTCACTTCTGTGTATGCAGATGGAAGTGGCCATGTGTGGTGGGTTATTTCTTTTGTTGGTGTGTACAAACATGTTTTCATGTTTGTGTGCATATAAGTGTGTGCACCATTCCATTGTGATGATACCTACAGTCCCGAAGGGATACTAGGATTGTCTAAATAAATCATCTTCAGCTGGGAAGCCACACCGCACAGGATAAAAGAGAGCAATAGAAAGAAAAAGGAGAGAAAATACATTGAGGTAATGTACACGAGCCAAATCAAAAAAAAGCAGCAGGATTAAGATGAGATGAAAGGGAATGATGAAAGTGGGATCATTACAAAAAGGATGCAAAGTGTGAAACATTCTGGTTTTGAATGAAGTTGTAAGGGCAATGAATGGCCAGCATTTCCTTTTGTGTCGCTAAGCATTCAGATAATGGTATCTTCAGCCGAAGAGCCGAAGCAGAGGGAGAGAGAAATGAGGAGGTATGCAGACAGCTGCCAGCTGTATTGTTAAGGCCTGGGGTAAAAGAAGGCAGTCCCTGGGATGCTTTAAATGTGTAATCAAGCCAACCAAAGCCGGAAAACTCCTCCTACTCTGTTTTATCTCAATTTTGGTAACTTGCTAAAACTTTCTGATGCATACAAAGTGGTGCTGTGTACGCAGTGGATCACAGAGGCTTCAGAGATGGGTGAAGCACATGTTCACCTCCATGTGCTTCATCTCTGAGTACAAGAGATCAGCTTTGCTACCTGGGATATATGAAGCACTACATAATGGACCAGCCTGACCAGATGTTAGATAAATCTTTAACACTGAACACTTTATCCTGAGCAGAGTTGATGATTAGAGTTTGCCACTGCCTCCTGTCCTCATGTAATAAAACTCTGACCCCTTCGCCCGGTCACTCGAGTCTGGCCTTCTGCCCTCATCTGACCACCAGCAGATGGCTGGGGATGAAGTTGAACAGGAAGTCATCTTAGTGCATTTCATCACAGTGTCAGGAGGTTGTTTGATTATACAGCAAGTTTAATATTTTACTATTTACCATTGCAGCAAAACACACCTATTATGAAAAGAGTTCAACAATAGCAGTAAGTAGTCTTTATTTGAAACAGAATTCATTTTGAGGCTTACCGGACAGTTGATTGGTATACAAGGTCCTCACGCCTGCGGTAGTCCTCCATGTGAGAGTAATTTGTATTAAACATAGCATCGTAGGTGAAGATTTTCTGCTTGATAGTACCCCCATCTGTGACCTGTGAAGCAAAAGGAGAGAGCATTAGTAAGGTGAATTCTCTAGTGATGAATGGGACAGGGGCAACCTTTTTACCCCTAGAGCTTCTCCTATGAATAAACTGTTGTCACATGCCCTGAGAGTGCAGAAAGTAATCCTGCCTGCAATTACCTCATTGATTCATGATAAGTTTATTCATTATAAGGTCTAATGGCAAGGGATTAAAAATCTGCTGACATGATAACCTCAAAGAGACAGCCTCTCGGCTGCCAGTCTACGTTCATGCCCATGGTTAAGTCTTAATGAAGACTGATGTAGTACAGTGTTCTGCATGCGACAAGCAGTCTGCTTTCTGCAGAGGTAATGGCATGTGACAAGATAAAGGTAACGGAATAGGATATTCAAAACAGTGGTCTTGTTTCATTTTTTTCTAGGTAGATGATCGAGCAGTTCTTTCCTTTCCAGTATTCACAGGAGTGTTACAGCCACTTAGCATTTGAATGGCTGCGATTTTTCCTCTCTTCAGAAGCCACAGACAGTCATAAAAAAAAAAAGAGGTGACAGGATTTTAATGGAGCCGCTAATGGTGCTTTGGAGAAGGAAATTGTTGGTGAGCCATGGATCCTTCTTCTGTTCACCAGAGTAGATGCTTTCATTTAGATCCAAACCAGTCCCTTTAGCTGGATAAACAATGCCAAAGAATTTCGTGATTAGTCCATACAATGTAAACGTGGTCAATTCAATTCAATTTTATTCTTATAGCGCTAAATCACAACATCAGTCGCCTCAGGGCGCTTTATAGTGTAAGGTAAACCCCTCACAATAATACAGAGAAAACCCCAACAATCAGACGACCCCCTACGAAGCATGTAGCACTTGGCGACAGTGGGAAAGAAAAACTCCAGTTTAACAGGAAGAAATCTCCGGCAGAACCAGGTTCAGGGAGGGGCAGCTATCTGCCGTGACTGGTTGGGGCTGAGGGGAGGGAGACAGCTTTTTCTCATTAGAAAAGAAGCTAAATGTTATTTATATGTGCAAACAATTGTTCTCCATGAATGTAGGGTAACTCCTATGACCCCCTCTAGAGAACGCATGCTGCCTTAGGCTTATTTTGCTAACAGGTTCTGCACAGGGAGCTGGCAATGCTGAAGCAACAAAAAGTGCAGGAGTGTGAAAATAAATTACCCCGGTTTGCCTGCAACTAAGACAACTTATTGGTGCACCCATTTTGAAGGATTCGGGATTTTATTTTAAACATATTTTAAATATAATAGGTCAACATGCTTAAATCTTTTAAAAGCATTCATCTACTTGTGCATATGATTTTAGATTTGTGACCGTAGGTTTTGTTGATGTTGCTAACAAAATCAGAGTATGGTGGCCACCTGTTTTATTTTAATATCGCATCATAGGTGTAGACACAAGGCAATGATGCTTCTTCATTTTGAGCTATAGAAGAGGAGAGGGAGCGGAAGGGCAGCCTCTAAAAGCAAAAGCTTTTTTGAAAATTGGACTTTACGACCAGTCGGACTTGTGCCACCGCTGTAGCTACAGTAATGCTCATTTTACGAAGATCACCATAAGGAGTAAAATGGCAATTCTGTCTAACATGCCTTATTTGAAATAGATTTCGCAGATTTTAAAAGCCTTTCTTTCCATACATTGATATCTCATATGGGTATCATACACATATTGGAAATGGAGTGGCAGCACATTTTACATTTTTACATTTTACTGGAAAAAAAGTAAAATGCCACCGAGACAAAATGATATACATTACAGTTTAATGCAGAGTGAAGCACACATTCATAACAATGAATTATGCAGCAAAACTGTCACTGAAATTTGAATGGTTCATTTCCACTTACTTGCCTGTATCTCTCAATTTCACACAACAATAGTGCCCGGATGGGTGATTAAATATGTGAGACTAGATCAAATATATTTCTACAAAAAGAGCTTCCTCGTTTGTCTTTGCACTCCTGTATCTGCATGTCCTCGTCAGCCTCAAAATAATTTGCTGTCATTATGTGTAAACAGCTAATGTCAGACAGCGAGCACAATCGTTTTTATTGGCCCTTAATATTTAGACGATTGTTTGTTGGACAAAAAACATTCAAGTCAATTTTAATTGTGAGTCCGTGCCTCAGAAAAATGCACCTAGCTGTTAAAACCTGAGCTTTCAAATTTTACATAAATTTGGGCAGCATTAGTCAATAAATATAGCACACAAGGCAACATCAAACTAGGATGCTCAATTCAGCTACAAAAAAGAGAGAAAGAACAAAAAAAAAAGCATTGTAGGAGTTTTGAAATTAAAAGTAATATTTAGTTTGGTCTCCTTCTTAAAGCACAATAATACAAGCAATAATATTCTGCTTAGTTTAGTCTTCAGCCATGCACAAAAATGAAACTGAGCAGGTGTGTTTTTTAACTTTGCCTTAAGTGAGTAAACTAAATAAAAAGCAACAATCCTGCTTTTCTAAAAGCATGAATAATGGTTACTCTAAGAGCTGCAACATGTCCCTGCATGTGCTTGTGGGGCTGACTTAACTGAATCTAATGACCTTAGTTTGAGGTGACACTTTAAGTAAAAGTATTCAGTGTGAGCTAGGTAGCTTTAAGGATATATCATTTTATTTAGAGTGAATCCTTGTAGAATTTAAGTAGCAATGACCATATTTAGTGGAGCTAAAGAAGGAAAGCATTCCACCTACAGAAATTCAAACATCATTACCACAATACTGAAAAAAACACATCAAAGAGTTTAATTACAAAGTCTCCTGGAAGTGCACTGAAAAACACCACAACAAACCAGAAGCAATAAAAAAGGATAAACAAACGCGTGGATTATCTCTAAAAAGGGGTTGTATATTTGCAGATTTTTAGGATTTCATTAGTTCGGATCAGATGCACAGGCACGCCTAAAGCTGTGTGTGACATTCAAATCTAACCAAGTTTTGCTTCTTTGGCATAAAGAGGAAACAAGTCCTGACTGTGATCATTTACACAGATATGAATTTGCAACTTTAAGAAATTAAGAAATCCCATTAAAAAAAAAAGAAGCTTACTTTCCCTCGACTTAAACACGGTGCTGCTGACTTTAAAGTTAGAAGACTGGATAAACTCATGCAAATATGATTTGCTGGTCTTGAAGTACTGAGCTGAGTTGGAGATATTTTCTTGCTGCCTTCTTTCACAGTCTATGTAATCCAACAAGCATTACAATCGCTTAGTCCTCCTCCTGAAAAACCTGGTGGATAATGCAGGTGTTAGATTTCTGGTTGTCTGGAAGCCCTAAGGACTAAAGAGAAGATTTCTACCTCAGACAGGTCTTCTCAGTAGCACCCTCTCTTTATCTATCTCTCCTTAATGATTTCACCTCTTAATTAAGACTAACCTGTAAACCCCCGTGTAATAAATCTGATACAATCTACACATCAGTGGATGTCTCCCTATCCCCCCAAGAGGACCGGGACTGACTATGGAAGGGATAGAACAGTGAGAAGGGAGAGAGAGAGTGGGAGGGGGAAAAGAGATCCAAACTGTGCCAAAATGGCTGTACAAGAGGGAGGGCAAGAGGGAGATGAATACTCTTTGATTGCAGAAAAGCACCGTTGGGGAAGCAAAGCTTTGCTACAACTGCTTTGTTGAATCCAGGCCATGCAATGCACATGAGGCACAGAAGCACCAAACCTTTCTAACACTGCCATCTGGAAATATGAAAGGCGAGCATAGGTGGTAGAGAGTTTGCTACCCATCTCTTGTCTGTATTGTGGCATACAGTGGATACTGCAGCAGGCAAAAGAAGAGTAGGATGACAGAAAGGTGGCAATGAGGTGAGTTTGAAAGTGCTTAAACCAGGGTCCTATGCTTCTCCTGAGATGTTATAATCCTAAGATCTCTCCAGACAGAGGCTGCCCTGTATCCTTCCTCGCCAGTCAGCTGAAATGCCTCTCTAATGATGCCTGCTATTATTGGGGTCAGATTAGGACTGGGTCTCAGGGGTTAACCAAAGCCCTCCTTCCTCTGCCTGTCTAGGGTGGGCCTATTTATAGGCTGCAGCTGCATCAGCAGCCACTGGAGGAAATTCAGCTAACACACTGCGGGCCAACTGTGAGAGAGTCAACCTAAATCCTGCTTCATATTTTCAGGCAGCAGTCTGAGAATCACTACAGAAAGTCTTTTTATACCATTTTTGAAACAAGTTTGGAAAAGAGATGAAATGTAACTGTGTATAGTTTCCAAAGAATTTCTAGTCTCTGTGTACAAAGAAGACCTAAGAAAATTACAATTATAATGAGCTGAGTAATAACCGTATGTTCTTATTTGGTGTATAGTGATTAGATGGTAATGCCTTTTAAGACTTTTTTTTATTCATATCTTATTTGCATTTTTTCATGATCTGAATCCAAAGT
This sequence comes from Cichlasoma orientale, assembly GCA_034780415.1. Classification (NCBI taxonomy): domain Eukaryota; kingdom Metazoa; phylum Chordata; class Actinopteri; order Cichliformes; family Cichlidae; genus Cichlasoma; species Cichlasoma orientale. Next base: position 679,212 of record JAVDPK010002964.1, read on the forward strand.
CCAACATTTTCATAAGATGGTCAGCGGCATGGCTTTCAAATAATGTCTTAATAAGATTTATTCTCATTCAGTCCCTCATTTAAAGACTAACAAAAGAGATGATCAGACCATTGTCATGAGCATTGTCTTGGCACTTTCCTTCATTTCCATGCTAATTTGTCTAATGTTATTACGTCAGAAAGTGTCATTTTGAGAGGGGCTGAAAAACTGTGAGAGACTAGCTTACTTGCAAAATTGTTATTATTTCTGTACCCAAAAACAGTTTTAAGTACAGATCTTATGGCCTAGTATGTCACGTTACTTGAATTACTTAAAGATAAGTTTCATCTATGATACAGACAAGTTTTGATATTGAAACATAAATGCACCTTTATTTTTCATGAAGTTTAAAGGAAAAATACTGGTAGTACCTTCTATTACACCTTGGTAATAATGTGGTAATAGCTGCGTAATAAGGTAGAAGCAAGCATGAATTATATGAAAACAGCAAGTTACCACTTGCATTGTTGCACATCCGTCTCTGCACTGATAGTCATCCATTTGTATATGTATACTGCACTACTGGACTCATGCACATTCCTGTATTCCTGTTTTGTTTGTTATTCTTTGTTGTCAGAGCACTAAGGCCTTGTACAGATTAGTACAGTTTGCATATAGTGTAGTTTGAATAGTTATTATAGTTTGTATAATTTATACAGCTACCTCCATTGTTTGTATTTTACCCTGTTGTTTGTATTTATTGTGCGTCTTAAGCTGCTGGATGCCCTAATTTCCTTCGGACCAGTCACAGTGCCCCTCTTATGATACACCCTGGCACTACACCAGGCATTCTCAATGTATTTCTGTCATGTGCTCATGCAAGTAGGGTAGGGTCACTTAGTTTTCAGAGAACCAGGGTTATCCTTGTACCCAAACATTCTCTTTCACCTCACTCACTATCTTGACACCTCACACCCACGCCAAAGGTCAGCATACAGTGAAGAGTCCACACTAAGAACTGAGTGTGCCAGTGAGGGCGCAGTCACACTGAGGCAGTAAAACCCAACAAATGTTTGTGGGGAAGTCCAACTAGCAGGTGCTCAGATATCCCACACAGAAACACCCTTAAAGTGGGCCCATGAGATAGACCTTCCTCTGGCGGAATGTGCACACAGGTACAGCGGAGGCTGCAGTCCCTGGCACTCATATGCTATCACAATAGCCTCCACCACTCAGTGTGACAGCTGCTGACAGGACATAGGCTTTCTCTATGAAAAGGAGCCTAGGACACAAAGAGCTGGTTGCTTTGACTAAACCCCTTTCTCCTGTCTAAACAAATACGTAATATTTGGACAGGACAAAGTGAATTAAGCCACCTCTGACTCTTATCAGCAAATGGCGGAGGGGCAAAAAGCTAATAGCTCCAGTGTGGGGCAGCTATAGGCAGAATTCCTGATCTTAATTTAGCTCAACTCAATTTTATTTATATAGTGCCAAATCACAACAACAGTCACTTCATATTGTAAGGTACAGACCCTACCATAATACAGAGAAAACAATCAGACAACCCCCTATGAGCAAGCACTTGGCGACAGTGGGATGGAAAAACTCCCTTTAAACAGGAAGAAACCTCCGGCAGAACCAGGCTCAGGGAGGGGCAGTCATCTGCCGTGACTGGGAGGGACAGGACAAAAGACATGCTGTGCAAGAGACTCTTAGATTAATACCAGGCATGAAGGCATGGTTATGGTGCAAACCCACCTTACCATAGTTGCTACAGACAGAAAGTGTGGATAAAGCATGCAACTCGCTGATTCTGTTTGCTGACGCTAAAGTGGAAAATAGGACAGTTTTGAGTAAAGGTACTGATAAGTCAACACATCTTAAAGGCTCAAAAGGCAGCTCAGAGAGTGCTGAGGGTAAATCCCATGAGGGAACAACAGGCTTAAAAGTAGGCCTCAGCCTATCGGGCCCCTTCATCAACCTCATCAGAGAATGCTGACCAATACTACCAAAGCCATTATGACTAGCTGAAATTGCAGCGGAAACACGTGGTAATTTCTGTGTAATAACCGTGACTCATTCTTTTTCTAGCCAGGTTTTCAGTTCCAGGAGATATTACTATGAACTCGAGCAATGTAGTTTTGCATTTTGCAGCCCTGATTCCTGGTTGTTGCACAGAAACTACCACACGTTTCACGGTAAGAAGCCACAATAATAAACATATTTCCGTCGTTAGTTTCAAACAGAGAAGAACGCAGGGGAAATTATAATATGGTAATTGTATCCTAATACAGTACCAGTCAAAAGTGTGTCCACACTTTTGACTGGTACTGTATATTAAAGCATCAAACAATATTACCTTATTATAATGAGATTGCTACCAGTACAAGCCAATATTTTGAATATGGATGAATGGATATATGGATATTACTTTGATGATCAAGAGGTGATAACTTGCTATTTTCATATTATTGCTTTCTTGTTTCCACCTTATTCCCCCACTACTACTGAGCTGCAATAGAAAGTGCTGCTGGTATAACAATAACCCACCATGCTCTGATTTCTTTTATGAGACATAAACTATGATACAAGGACAACACCTAAGTGTTTCAAAGTACATCTACACAAGTTTTATGAAAAAAAAAAAGCAAGACACGACGCAAATCCAATACAGCAGGATAAAAGTGTATCGTGTATTAACTTTATTATTTTGTGACACCTAGAGCTGCCAAGTGTAACTAAGGGGAACACTGAGGTTTAATATGGCGTGCCTGCTGACTGTGGAAGTCCACAAGTGATGGCCACATTTGTGGATATACTGCATAATGTTGATCTTCATTCAGTAAGCAGATTCGGTATGCAGCATTGGTGGCCCTGCCTCTTAACCTGTGAGTTTACAGCTCTGCATGCTGTGCTTCCCTACTGGGTGCTGAGTGACAGAGGACTTGGTTAACGGGATTTCATGCTTCAAATGACAGGCTTCTCTCCTCCCTCTGTCTGTCACTACACTCTGTGGGGAAGCACAGTTAATTCAAGCTGGTAGCTTGCAATACCGCAAACATATACAGTACCTTTGAAGCGCAAAAAGGCTTGATAATACAGTGCCACAGTAAATTAAAAAAGCTGATTTTGAAGGAAAGGTTCATCTAGCAATTCCTTCACAGGGAGACTGTTTCAAAGCATGTACAAAGGAATTCAAAAGGCTTTAGCTCATCAAATAAAATTTGAGAACACTTATTTGAGAGATAGTTGCCAACAGACATGGAAATGCAATGATAATCTAGTTCGTTACTTCCATATTACCTCTTAAAATAAATGGAAACCCGTAACAGCTGCTGGATCTCCAAGCAGAGCTTGCATTTAAATCTATGATTATACTCCAGTATAATGTCACAATAATGATACAAATAATCTAGTCATGTAAGTGTTTTAGGGTAAGTGTGTTTTTGCTCACAAATCTGAATAGTATAGCAAATTTTCAATCAGAACCAGCATTGATATATGCACACACAAAGTAAAGAAGGACAGCAGTATCATAGTAGATATTCCCGAGCTTGTTATCAGTATCACATGTTCCTGCTCTGCTGTCAGGCATTTTGATTCCAACATTACAGCTTACAAACAGGTTGTGATTGGCTGCTGCTGGAGCTGCCAGATTACATACAAGGATAAGAGTCGGGCTGCATGAAAACTGTGCCACCAACAGGAACAGACCAGCTGCATTCAGCTGCACCCTAGAGGTAGCAGGGTGAGGGTCAGGCACAGCCATGGTATAAATTCAGGCAGTTGAGTGTTATGCAAGCGTGTTATCTAAAGCCATCTGAGACAAGGCCATCCAGAGATGGTTATTACGCCTGTCACTCTGAGGGAGAAAGGCTGTCTGTGGGCTGACAGTGCGGAGGTGATGAGATCAAAGCAGGTCAGACTTGTTGGTGACTGCTGATCAACAGTATATTGGTTATTGTAAAGGCACCATATAAAGCAGTGCAATATTGCCTGGGCAACATTTAAGCACACTTTTTAAACTTCATGTCCAGACATTAATTATATCCTAAAAATTTAAATTAGAAATAGATTTTTTTTGTTGCATTAAAGCATAATCCCTCCATGCCTTAAATAGCTTAGATGCAACTCTACATCTCTGCATCCTTCAATATGTGCAGAACTAAGAATATGCAAATACACACACAAGCTGTCTTAATATATAATTTTGACAAGTTATTGGTACACAGCGGTTCTAAGGGGGAACTATTCATATTGACTGCTTATTTCGCTAATGAGCTATCTTCTATCATATAAAAAACTCCACATGGATATGTTAAGCTTAAAACTTTTCACTAGAGGGATCTTTTAAAAAAAAGTGGGGAGGTTTTTTTGTGAATCAAACTAAAGTGTTGCTAGAATTTAGAAAAATGCATGCCTTCTCATTTCTCTTGGCAATTACAACTGAGGTGCCCTTAAGCAAAGCACTTCTAACCAAATTGCTCAGTGAAGAGGATTAGCTAACAATAGAACAATGTGGTTGATCTGGGCAGCACTCAAATGCTAACCGTTTCAGGAGTACTAAAAAATACTGGCCTAATGGGGTGCTAGGGTTGCTCAATGGATGAGCAGGTAACCATGTACGCCACATGTCTGTGGGGCGGGTGTCCCAGGTTTGCATCTGACCTGTGGCCCTTTCCTGCATGTCTTCCACTTTCACGTCTCGCTTCACTGTGCACTATCTGATAAAAAGGCCAAAAAACAACTAAATAATGTCCCAAGTTATTTTTTAACAAAAGTTTTATTTTTGCCTAAATCGTCATATTTTCAATGTTTAGTTAATTTTTTTTTGTCTTTTCTGAAAAACCTGAAAAAAAAAAAGATTTTAACAGGTTGACGATATTTTTTTTTTCAAACAGAAAAGAACTGAAAATAAAATTGTTACACATGCACATTAAATCTAGTAACTGTAAGCTTTAAATGTAGCAGTACAATAGAGGATTATATATATATCCATCAATTAGTGAGATAACATGTAATGTGGTAATCACATATCAAACATGTCCATCTAGGATGGGAAAGTAATGACATTTAGCACCAAGAGAAGAACATCACTCTAGGCACTTGTTCTGAATCTGTTTAATGAATGTGCATTAGATGACTTCATGTCCACACTTTCCCCTGACAGCACTTTCATCAGACACCTACCACATTGTAAGATACTGAACAAGTATTTTTAGGATGAGGCAGAAGGGAAAATAAATGGATTAAGTTACAATTGAAGGGGGTTGAAGAAATAGAGTAGATCATTAAAAAAGGTTTCAGTTAACTTTCTGTAGAAATCACGTTTAACATAAAAAGAACTTATGGTTAACTTATGGTGGTCAGCTTGTCTGGGTCTGGTAGCGCTCACACTTGGTGTTGGCTCTCACTGCAGTATTGCATCAGTTCCTGTTCCAATGCACAGTGCTGTTTTGTGTAGCTCAATCAATTACAAATGTTTAGATAACTTATTTCATAGTATAATCTTCCCATGCTTTATACAAAGTGCACTCTCTACTGAATCATCTGTAAATTATACTCATTCACTTATTGTGTCTTTAGGGATTTGCTAGCTTAGTGTAGCTATTAGCTTAGCTCTTAACTGAGTCACTAACAGCATGGCTTCTTCACCTGGATATTTTGGCACAATGAAAGGAAATACCTTCCTAGTGATCCCAATATACTGCATTCAGAAAAGATCAAATTAACATTTGTGCAAATTAAAAAAAAAATAAAATCCTTAAATGCATTCACTAGATAGAGCATTCATGAGAAATATTTTATTGACACTAACTCTTAGATATAATATAATATAATATAATATAATATAATATAATATAATATAATATAATATAATATAATATACGGATCTGGATTTCTGGGGCTTTTCTGTGTGTTTGCATATTCTCCCTATGCCTTCTTGGGTTCTCTCCAGATACTTTGGCTTCCTCGCACAGTCCAAAGACATGCATGTTAACTGATATTTCTAAATTGGCCATAGATGCGAATGTGAGTGTGAATGATTATCAGTCTACTTATTTTAGCAACCTGTCAAGGGTGCGCCTCACATCTCACCCTAGGATAGGTTCCAGGCCCTTCACTACGCCTCCATCCACCACAACCCTAAACTGGATAAAAAGTTAAGAGGATGGATGGATGGATAATATAATATGATACACTGATATGATTTCTTCACTTTCTTCACATACTCATCATAATCACAAGTTTAGACATTGCTTTGTGACCACCACCTTTGTGACATTATATCAGACATCTTCATAATTCTATACAGCTTCCTGGAATCTAATTACATGTGATATTTTATTGTATGACTTTAAAGACTGTATTATTCTGACTATTCAGTGCATACCACCTTTTTTACTGCACTCCCAGAGCTTCTGTTTTTTTTTCAGTCTGAATCACTGTTAAGTCTATCTGACCTCCAGGCTACTGCAGCCTTGTGTCACCCTGAGCCACTTAATTGTCCCTGTAACTGCATGTGTGTGTCCCTTGATATGCAAATTACATAATTCCAACAAATTAGGATGACTGTGCTTAGCACTGATAATGTATTGTGTCAAAGTCCATCTAATTTATAATTCCCTGTAATGTGTGTATGTATTGGGCGCAAGTGAAATAAGTGTGTGTCCTCTGGGTTACTACTTGCTTTGAAAGGTAACTGCTCAACACACTTGTCTGTGCGTGAGTATTTTTTTAACCACACGAGCCAGGCAACTTCTGTGTATCAGTAAGTAATCAATTTACAAGCTGGTTACAAGAAAGCTGTTGTACTATTTATGACGTGTGCATGTGACTGGTTCTCGCAACCAACTTGTTAAAGAAAAATTCTAGACATCTTTTTCCTTCACGATTCAACTAATGATGCAGTTTTATCCACCAAACCCATGTCCAACAACATTTTTGCCATTTTCTGCTTTATATCACAGATGGGTTTTGACTCAAAAGGGCACACAAGTTGGAAAACAGATGGTCTTAAAAGACATCAAGGCCACTGTGGACATAATGAGTCTGCATATGTCTGCAACTTCACAGTTCTCTTCCTCCCCTTTTTCTTCTTCCCTATCCTCCAGATTACTGGAGCCACCATCTGCATCTGCCGGTTGATGGATATATGGGGAATGTTATTGAATGCATAAATCATAAAGCAGGTCGTGAGCACACAACAGAATGCTGAATTTGGCAGAATGTTAAAATAGACAAAGGTTTTTGTTTTCTTCATAAATTTTAGGAGTGAGTTTATTATGATAAAGCATCTTCTGCCTTCATACGGTGAGAAAATTTATCACCATCATTGTACTCTGACAAAAATTGGTTGAAAGCAGAAATTCATACTGGGATCGCTATGTGGGACACACATAAAAAGGTCCTATCAAATGATCAAAAAAAAACTGCTACCAGTTCAACCATAAAATAAATAAATAAATAAATAAATAAATAAAAAACACATAATTTTTTAAATACAGTTATGACCATAAGTTTTTGGACAGAGACAGATTTTTTTTTCCCTTTGTAAAACACAACGATGGATTTTAAACCAAACAATCAAGATGTGATTGAACTGTTGACTTTGAGCTTCTATTCAAAAGATTTGGGTTTGGCAAAAGTGTTAGGTTATGAATGAATGACATTTTTACAGTTGTGACCATAGGTTTACACAATTTGGCAGAATTGATAAAATAATGGCCAGTTTTTGGAAAATATGACCAAATCATTCCATATGACCATGCAGAAAATCTTTCTTTTATTTAATGATAATTGTCATTTGTATTTATAAAGGTAACGCACAATGTGTGCCATGCTCTTGAATGGTTGGTTGGGTTTACTGCTATTTATACCGTTAAAAGCTGAAAGCCTGATTGTCACTGTATATGAAAGCCGCTGTGGCCAAAAATGGAAAAAAAAATAAATAAATGAAAGCCTGATTGTTTGATTGAAGTGTACAAAGGTAAAATTACAAAAAAAAAATGTGTCACTGTCCCAAACTTATGGATGTAACGCTACGTCTCGCTAATAAGGTGCTAAGACAGCCTGTAAATGATTAATGCAGGATACATAAATGCTCCTTTGTTTCATGGAAAATCACAGTTTTGAGCTGGGTTGAAACGTCAGTGTGTACAGCACAAAGCGATGGGCTCATTTCATGCTTAAATACAAATTTCTAATCCTTAATGTGGCATGGGCCCCTTTTCCAATTTAAATAAGAAACTCTTAAGTTTAATTAAAGAAGCAGACACTGCCTCATATTATTTACTTTGAATGCTTATTTCCAGGGTGACTTTGTCTCTCTCTCTTTTTTTTTTTAAACTAAGTACCAGAGAACACAAATTCTAATATTAAAAGCGTCTTTTTTGCTCATTCGCTCTACGTGACTAATCTCATGTTCCACTCCTTTATCTTTTAGTCTTCATGTGTTTAGCGATGAGATAGGATGATTTTAGTTTGATGCCTTTATTTTAGTCTGAATTTACATCCTTACTTGGATGTAACAGTTACAGATCTCAATGGCATAACAATCATTTATTACCAAAATATTTGCAATGCGAGTGCAGACGTTCTGTCCAGATATCACTGGCCTCCAATCAATCACAGATTTTTTAAAACTTATTTTTCTGTTACACATTTATAGAATTTAATCCCTCCAATTGGACCAGAGAGTAGAGCACAACCACACTGTAAGAGTATTTCATTTCACTCATGCTGACCAAGCCAGTAGTTACACATACTAATGTAAGGCACGAATGCAATAACAGTTTTATTTTAAAATGCTGGTTTATAAGAAAAACAACCAGAGAAATGCCCAAGTTCAGTTTCAGAAGTAACTGTCTATACTACTGTAAATTCATAGCTTGGAGTAATAACATACACTGGGCATGTGTGTTCTGCTGTACACGTGAGGCAGAACGATGACTTGTGAAAACTAGACACAAAGAATAACTATGTGTGGCATTTTTTTGTTTATTTTTTTTTACTTGAGCCTACATTGAGGCAGGACTGTTACTTAAAGTAACCAATAAGTTGGTCATTACAGCAAAACAAACAAACAAACAAAAACAAAACAGATTGGTAGTTGCTGCAAACCAAATACAAAGCAGAAGATGAAATTAAAAAAATTATACATAATTAATTTTTGTGACTGAAAAGACCCATTAAGGGAGGACACTTTTTTTTTTTTTTTTGCATCATTGCTTCCTAAAGCTTCCAGTTTTGTTTTTCCAGACTAAAACTTGTCCCCACTAAAACACAGTCTAAACAAAAACTGGGCCATCAATATTTTCCAAAGTCTCAGTTTTAGGGATGTGACAGTACGCCCCAAAACTAAAGCAAAAGTTGTGAGTTTTTTAAACTGAAAATGTATTAGTGTGGAGGTGCCCCAAGTGCCCCACTTGGAGATAAAAGCCTGATAGAACTGGCTGATAGAACTGGCACTAACCAATTCTGGCATTAGACAGAACAAACCAGAACACATCAAAAATTTTGATAATCACAGTGTCATAAGTGAACAATTAAGTAGCCTAAGCCTTTGAGCTATGTTATCAGTATTCATCGGTTAATCTCATGTTACCATAAGAGCTTTACTGTACGCTGAAATTAAATTTTATGATGACTGCGTGTTTGATAGGGTACAGCCGCTACAGGGGACTCTAGCAAACATATCTTGCTATGCAAAACAGCGTCGTGCTGAATGGAGGGAAAGGAATGCAGTCTAAACATGACCTAAATGTAAACAAAAGGTCAAATGGGGAGAGCACTACAGGAAATTATACATAATGTGTCTATTAGCAGGGACACCATGCACTCACAGCAGAAACCAATTATTTTCTTAAGTGCTATAAATGAATTTGTCCCATGCCATGCCCCCCCCCCCCCCACACACACACACACAGAGAAACCACAAACATTTATACTAACATGATGCACATACTTGCACTTGAGTTGATAAATCTCTCTCAAGCTATTTGAATTGATGACTTACTGCCAGGTTAAATAGTTCAGGGCTCTATGGGGCTCAGCCCCCACATATTAACTCTTCCAAGTCACTGGGGCACATTCAACCTTTTCACAAGTGTATATATTTTTGTTTTAGTTGTAATAATTACACAAAATAACAGTAGCTTAAATACATTTTCATTTGTACCATTAGGTTAAAAAGCTGTAGACCAACTGCACCTGTAGAACAATGTATCAAGAATATTAGATGTTTGTGAAAACTGGACACAAAGTGAAGCAGGGAGAGAAATCGAGAGAGAGAAAGAGTGACGTTTTTTTTTTCCTGATTGAAAATAAACTGGTCTGAAATTCTGCCATATGTATCAATTTTATGAAATTCTAATAAACAAGAGAAAGGCTGACTTGAGATTAGGTTGCTAATTGTAACATTAAGCTAGCTGTAAAGCTAAATTTCAAACTAACAAATTAGAGCAGCTTAAATTACATCAGGGAAAGTGAATACAAAGTAGCGTGATCATTCCTATAATATTATTAACCTGCCTGTGAATATTTGTAATAATGTAGAGTGTAAATGCTTACAAAAAAAAAAAGACCCATGCACAGTATTTCATTCAGCTGAATAGTTCCCAGTGAATATCGAACAGTACTTTTGCTGGGTATTCCCACTTCTACTTTGCATGTAGAAATATGCTTATGAGTATTTAAACTTGTATCCATGGCAACCCTGAAACCACAGGTTGGTGAGATATGTGCTTATGACATACTTTTGATTATCGCTGTTATGGTCGCACAGCTTCTCTGTCTCGCTATCCTTTGGTCATAGCTGATGATTTATTGGGCCTTGAGGCGCCGCTCTTACATCCCTGTAGTTTTTGGCACAATTTTTACTTTTTCTTCCCGATCTTGTGCATCAATAGACATTTATCTCTTCTCAAGCTTGTTTGAATACCTATGAAGAACTCTGAGACAACTGAGGAGGGCCCATCTTATTGCTGGCATCTCACTGGACCAGGTGTCCAAACACACCTTATTGTCATGATTAGCTAGTGTTATAGTCTGATTCATAAGGTAGGGTATTCAGCAGATGATAAGAGCATAGGAAATTATGCCCCTCAGTGCCAGAAGAGTGTATGTCTTTGCCTTGCATCATTCTTGGTGCTGAAATGGACATGGAAACAGACCCTGTGTGCCCCTTAGTGTGTGGTGGCTGGACAGCGTGACTAATCAGACAAGACTCAAGAGACTAGCTGCCCATTTGATCTTTGTCCTTTTCCTCCTGGGCACATTCTCCTTGCAATGAGCCATCAGCTGGCCTAATGACAAGCACCAGATACATCTCAGCTCAGCAGCGCTCTACAAAGCACTTCATAAGGTAGAGTATCCCTTCAAGCTTTTGTACTTGCTGCCCACTTGTGTCTAGTAAAATCTGCAGTCCAAGGAGGTGTATTTGTTAGCGCAGTTCATCAGCAAAGGAACCGGCCTTTAGAGTCACTGAAGACAATGGTTTCCAATTAGAGCAAAGAAGCTTAGGAAGAAAGCCATGTGAGCACATCAAGCCAAGCATGTTTACTTGCTTGTAGCAAAGAAAAGAAAAAAAAAAACAGCAAAGCCACACAAAAAGGCGGGAAAAAAATGCTTGTGCCAGTGAAGCCGTTATTATCTGGGGAGTAAAGCAATATAAAGCATGTTTAAAGTAGGGTTTTGGTCATTTGGTGAGGGCTGTGGGATTTGAAGGCACATGCAACACTGCCTAATGAAGAAGAAGGCAATAATAACAAGAAAAAGAGGAAGCTGGGTGCACCAGAGAAGAATCTGTCTCTTCTTTCTTTCACTCTCCATCATCCACAAATCTCCCCTCATTAGTTTGTTTCCCTGTGCTGTGCACATCGCTTCAAGTCTGCTGAAAGCAAGGGTTGTCAAATGCAAGTATGAAAAAAGATACTGTTTCCTTACTGGGAGGCCTTGGGAAAATATTTCAGTGTGCAGTGACATCACAGACTGCTGCTGCAAAAACCTACAGAAGAATTTGTCTCATAGCATGGAGGCTTGGTAGCTGAGGTCTTTGTAAGCTTTTTTTTTTTTCTGAAGGTCAATATTGTGCGATGGAGGTACTTGTTACCTCTTGGCACTTGGTATTCTTTTGTGTGAAGAAAAGCGTATTTATGCGATGAAATGATTTCTACAGCTTGTTTGAAACTTTTCTGCATTTTAACAATAATGCATCGCGAGCCACTTAAAATGTCTGTCACTGAAAATGCTTTAAGGTCTCTGAGACAGATAAGTGGAGAAAAAAAATACTTGAAACCTACCGAAGAGCTTTGCTCATCTGACGGCAGCAACTTTCATGTGCAGTTACTGTGTGCCTTATCTATATGTGCAAGACTTACAAATAGGTTTCTTTCTTATACTTGAGCATAAGAAGCAAAACAAACTGTATGACTCTTTGGGCACTAACGGCTCATTTTATGCAGCAGATGTGATTAACCCTTTAGATGCAATAACCACCATAGATACAGGTAGAGCGTGCACTCCTGTACTTACTAGTAAGCCATTTTGATAACTATAAACGGAAAACATCCCAGATTACATTGGCAAATACTTGCTAGTGAGAAAATAACTAAAATCTAGGTTGAGTTCACCCAAGTTACCTACAGGGATTGGACAATGAAACTGAAACACCTGTCATTTTAGTGTGGGAGGTTTCATGGCTAAACTGGACCAGCCTGGTGGCCAT